>PNEQ01024145.1:0-22642 GCA_003012365.1 Medauroidea extradentata | reverse complement strand
TTCCTAGCCTCATTTTTTATACAAACTTGTTTAGAGGGGAAGCTGTTTTCATAATGCAGGAGAATGGAACTAAGAAACGAGTTAAATTTGTTATTTACATTTGTAGAATAGTACATTTCTGACCATTTTTCACTGTTAAGAGCAGATTTGAATTTATTGGCATTTTCACCTGAGAACTGTCTAATGGTTTTATAGTAGGCTTTCTTCGTGCTCACATTTAACTGAGAGATTTCTAAAACTTGTCTGGCAGAATATGATAATTTGCTGATAAGTGTGCTTTATTCAGTGGTAGCATGTGAGAACAAGTTACAGGAAGATATTGAGCAGATAAGGTTGTGGACACTTGAAAACAAAATGAAGATAAATGGTAGAAAAACTAAACTCGTGCGGTTTACAAGGAAAAGGCTAAAAAGCAGGGAAGTCTATAGTTGGGCAGTGCAGGAAATAGGCTAGGTATCCGAGTATAAGTACCTTGGAGTAGTTCTACATGAAAATCTAGGGTGGAAAAGCCAAGTTCAGAGAGTGGTCGCGAAGAGTATGAAAGTGTTAGGAATGATGGGTAGGTTAGGAGCGATGGGTAGGTTATTAAGGGGAACCAGCTCATAGGTGAAGGAAAACACCTACAACACTATGGCCCAGCCTGTTATTGAACACGCTGCAGCTGAGTGAGACCCCGATGTGGATGGGAAGGAACTGGAGAAGGTGCAAAGAAGGGCAGCCAGATGAGTGAAGAGTAAGTGGAGAAGGCAGGGGCAGGATGGAGAGGATGAAAGTAATTTCAGTCCCTCGGTGATGACGAGGGATATGGGACGGAACACACTGACTGATAGAAGGGTGGAAAAATTGGTTAGGATGTATCAGATAATGGGACGGAATGGAGGATGGAGTGCACTAGCTGAACATCTAGAAAAGGGAGAATGTAAGGGTAGAGGCAACAACAGTAAAAAGATACAGCTGGAATGGTGGAGAACAGGCCGGGGACTACAGTCGATGCTGGTTAGAATGGTCTGGGAGTGTAAATTGTTGTGGGAGGAGGTGGTGTCATTGGAGGCTGTGGGACAGTTAAGGAGGTAGGGGTGTTTGCATGCTTGCCACCGGGCACTTGCTCAATAACAAGCCAAATTATAATTATTTTTATAGGTTCTTTAAGTAACTTTTACTACCAACGGACATTACAAAACTTATATTAATAACTTAACTATATTCAGTATAGAAATAAAAAATTATATCTGTTGATAAGTTACTCATTTTTGTATAAAATACCAGGCGGGACTATACTTGGACTTTATTCAACATAGTACAAAGTTGGATTGATGGCTGAAAATTTATTTAATAACAGTATATTAAGCTATCACAACTCATTGATGGTATGCAATAGTTTAATGTGGTTGGGCAAAATTTCAGCTTGAGACATTCAAACAGAAACTGAAGTAGAGTTACAATTAGTGACATGACCCTTAATTGCTTGCAGGCTGACGTAACCTGGTGGTCAAGCAAACTGCTCTAACTCATCAGGTTACTTAATTTTACCACCTCATGATGTAGTGAACAGCCATTACACAAATGATAACATGTATGTGAAGATTATATATTTTTTTGTTGTAACATCATTTGTTAGTACAGTTTTCAACTTGGTTCACATCCAGAAAATACTAGATAGGGTGGTTGTCCAGTGTGTGGTGCAGGTTATGAAGGAGAGGAACTGTTTGCAGGGTTATCAAAGTGGGTTTAGTAAAGGTTGTTCATATGAGACAAAGCTGGCTCGCCATTTAGACTTGATACAGGTAGTTGTTGAGAGGAAACAGGTGGACGTCACCTTCAAAGACTGTGAGATAGGGTTATAGGGGAATAAGGCAACAGGTGCAGATGGTATGGTATAGGAAATAGTGCTTTTAAGTTTGGTGGGGGATGGTTGGTCATTTATCTAGAAGTAATATATCACAGATCTATGGAGGAGGGGAAGTTACCACATAATTGGTTGGAAGCAGTGATTGTCTCAATTTTCTTACAGGGGAAGGATAGGGGAGGCCGGGCAGCTACAGACCAGTGACTTTTAGTACCTACATCAAATACTGGGCTGGTGGTAAAGTATGTAATGCAGGTTATGAGCGAGAGGAACTGGTTACAGGAATATCAACATGTATTTAGGAAGGGTTATTGTGGCACAGCTTACTGGACTTATAGAAGACTTGGTACAGGCAGTTGATGAGGGAAGCAGGTTCTTGGCTATTTCATTGACTTTGAGAAAGCATTTGACATGGTACCACACTGGGTGTTAATGAGGAAAAATTACAAATTGCTGGTAGACAAAGTTATAAAGAGATGGATTGGAGACATTTTCAAGGGAAGACAGGGTAAAAGTGAGAAAATCCTTATCGCAAGAAGAAAGGTTATGTCTGTGGTGCCACAGGGAAGTGTGAGGTGCCATTGTTTATAATAATGGCAAATGACATGTGGACAAGTGGCAAAATAATATTGTTTGCTGTTGACGTTGCTTTATATGCAGAGGTGATTGGATGGAACAAGTAGCAGGAAGACATTGATAGCATATGATTGTGGGTGGAAAAGACACAAATGAAAATAAAAGTGAGAAAGACAAAGATTGTTAGGTTTACGAGGAAGAAGGTTAGGAGCACTGAAATATACAGATTGGGAGGGAGGTAGGGGAAGCTTAAGAATACTAGTACCTAGGCGTAATGAAGTAGAGTGACTTAGGGTGGAAAAGACAGGTAGAGAGAGTGGTGACTCTAAAGGTGAGATGAGGTGAGGTGGTTTTATGACCCTTTAACAATAAGCTCTTAAAAGCAGACGCAGCTGAAGCAAGGTGAAGGGACAACACAACTTCCATGCTCGAGCCGGGATTTTAACCCAGGAGCCCTCTCACCATAGACTGGTGCTTAACAAGATAACACTACTGAGGCTGGCTGATGTCTAAAGGAAAAAGGGCTCTAGGTATACTGGGAAGGGTATTGAAGGATGTTAGTAGTGCAGCAAAAGGTAAGATTTATATTACAGTGGCATGACTAATGTTACGGATGTGCAGCACAGATTGGGATTGGAGGTGTGGGAGTTGGAGAAGACAAGGTTGGCTTGTGAGAACAAAGGGAAATTTCTGCCATCTGTGATTTTAGGAACTGGGGTGAAAATTATTGAAGGAAACAAAAAGGGTGGAAAGGTTGGTCAGGATGAACAGGGTGGTGAATGGAGGGGGAGGTTGGGGTAAGTTATGCTGCCTGTTAACTGAGGTAGAGTGTAGAGGATGAGAGAATAATAGTGAGAAAATTCAGGGAATAAGGAGCAGAACAGAGCGAGGTAGTCAGTCTATGGTTAGGAGGTGGGAGAGGGAGTGGAATTTACTGTCAGAGTATTATAGTCGGCAGTTATCTTGGCTTCTTACAGCACAGGGACAACGGGACAGGGGAAGAAGAGGGATATAAGGAGGCGACACACAGTCGACAGCTGTGTAGTAGCTGTTAGGAAAATATAGACCCTCACTGTACACCCAAAAATGTAAGGTGAAGGTGACAGCCTGCAGAGGCGCGGGAAGGAGATGCAGAGCGGAAAGCGGAAATAATAAAAAACCGTTATTCTGTGTTATTATGAAGAAGCGACAAGTAAATGTTTGAGCCTATACAGAGAGCAACCAGCAAGAGCAGCAAAGTACACTGTTGTGAGAGAAAGAGATGTAGTCAGGATTCGTCAAGTCAGCATAGAACAACCAGATTAGCCACTAACCACTCCAGGAAAAAACAGATAGGCCTACTGGAAATTTCAACATAAAGTATTTAATAAACTGTTACTTAGTTCATTGCGGAACTGAAGGATATTGTCATCAAAGACATTCAGAGTCTATGAGAGAGAATGAGATGAGTTTCGAGAAGTGCCGGAATGCAAGGATGGTGAAAATGGGAGATCCCCGGGAAAAAAATCCGCTGAACTGCGACATTGTTCAACACCATCCTACATGCGTAAATCCGGAGGTCAAACACCAGGGATAGAACTCGGATCGCCTAGGTGTAAGGCAAGCGCGCACAGCTTCTTATGTAGTTAAGAATTTCGGAGTTCTGTATCTCAGGTAGAACATATAATATATTTTTGGAATAACGTTAAAATATTTCGCACTATTACTGAGTACAAAAATAAAGCCTAGCAATGAATTCCTCTACATCTAGATTGACAATAAGAAAATCATTTGATTGTAGCTGACATACAGTACCCTGGTTAGCAAAAGTGTTTTTTTTTGTATTTATTTATTAATTTATTTGTGCGTGCTACCAAATTCAAAGCTAAGATAAAAACTTTTCAGTGGGAGAACCCATTCTTTTTTTTTTTAAATTATATGTAGTGACTTACATAAAGTCTGTAATAACTTAAAGTAAAATTGTGATAGCGTAGATTGTTTAAATTCTTGTTTTGCATTCAGTGAATATATTCTTGACCCCTTTCTCCTTCCAAGGACATATTCATTAATAATCTGTCACATACGTTTTGTTAGCTCTTCTTTTTGCAGTGTTGTAGATAATTTAAAACCCGGGCTTTAAAGTCTGTTGCAAGGGTTCAATAAATTTGCAAGTATTAAAAATGTTTATGTTTGGCCAAAAGTTGTGCTATAAAATGCTACAATAACAAACTTGTGAAAAACTGTAACGTTTCAATTCTAAACTGATTTTTATTTTTGAAGTTAATTTTATGATATTACATTAAAAACACGCAGTTAATGTGAAAGAAATATATGATTAGTTCCTATTAAGCTTGAAATAATATTTTTCTACTGTTAAAATAAAGTTTTTTTCCTGATATATTGAGTTTATTATTGATTTAAAAAATCATTATTTTTAATTTGAAATAAATACACTGAATTTACTTTTTTTTATGTGTTCACCTCTGTGTTGTGAATATATAGTCAACAAAGTAAGTCTAATTGAATTGTGCCAAGTAGTTTAAACTATTCGTTTTCATTATTACAAGCTTTTATGTAACTTGCACTGTTTGTATGTAAGTAAGTTGACCGTTTCAAAATTTGCAAACCATCATTCAACCATCGTTGGTATATAATTGAGCTTAAATTTGGCATACTTATGTAAGTTGGGTGAGAATACAATATTATTGGTTACGTTAAACGTATATTGTTATATTATTAAAATTACTTGAACAAAAATTAAAAATTGTATTTTTCTCTTTTATTTAAATTGCAATGACTTTTGTAAAGTAGTCCGGCAAACCAATAAATAAGTTCCAGAGATTTGAGACTGAAAAGAGAAAAAAAAGTAAAATTATAAAAGAAGTTGGTTTTAAAACAATGTGAACTAAAAGTAAAAAAATAAATTTAAGTTACATTTGTCATATACGTACCGGTTATAGTAGGTATATTGTAGGTTCAGAACAACCACTCTCTTGGTAACTCATCATTGTAATATATGCGTACGTAGATAGCTAAGTGCTATGGTTATATATATGGCTTGATGCACTATAGTTTTGCATTTTGTATAGTTTTGTGGCTTAGTTTGTAGTTAAATGATGAAATTAGTAACGTGTGTAATGGGTAGCACCTCAATTTTAAAAATTTATGTGTGTGTGCATATATATATATGTAGGCTACATATAAAATGTAATTTATTTTTTACCTCTCCATCTACGCACACCTATATTATAAAGAATTACCGAGAATATGCCTGTAAAATGTTTTTTTATTAGTTTACAATTTTTTTCAAAAAGCTTGTTTTCATTTTGTATACTTGTAATTTGATGTGTGGTATTGCGTGCTGCAGACATTTTCATAGTCAAGTATTATTACGAACGTACACATTGTTCATATTTTTGATGTAGAATTAAAGAAATATCTTGATGAAGTGTGTTGAAGCAGATACTGTAGGCGTAGTGATCTTGTCAGTTTGTCTGATTTATTTTCTTTGACTATTATTCTATGGTAGGATCAATATATTTTATTTTCAGGTTTGCTTTAATACAGCAACCTTTGCATTACCTAATTTTGGTTGACTGAAAATTTTTTTGAAACCTTTCATATTTTTACAGACGGAAGTAAAACATAACAGCTTGTAATAGTTTTTGCAAATCCTGAAAGGTAAATAAATATTCCCGAGTACAGCTGCTGCAACTCACAAATATGTTACACTTGTGCAGTGTAGCCTATTACAGAACGTGCCAAATGTTTTCCGCCCTGTTAGTATCAACGTGGCAGGTGGCCCCGAACAACAGAATATCAGTTTTTCTTCGCCCTCCTGTCCTGATAACAGCACTATGGAGCTCAGATGCCAAAGTAATTGCCTACTATAGTATAATGGTGATTGAGTCGGGGGGTGTTTGGAAGGTTTATGAGAGGATTGGTAGGTGACTGAAGAGATAGTTACAGCTTGCCACTGGGTGGATGCTCAATTGCAAGTGAATTTATTATTATTAAAAAAGAAGGCATCAGTTAGGTGGGCCTAACTACACGGGATGTTAATGAGGAAAGTTAATGAATTGCTGGTAGAAAATTTTGTAGTGATATGGATGGAGACTTTCTCAAGGGGTGGAGACAGAGTGTAAATTTGGGAGATTCCTTATCGCAAGAAGGAGAGTTTATATACGGAGTGCTATGGAGATATGTGCTGACCGTTTGTTACATAGTAACGGCACATAGTACTTAGTATGTAGAAAACGTCAGTGCCATAAACACAATTCGCCAGAATAAAATATCATCAGTCTGCGGTGCGTGAGGTTTTGGGTTCAAATCCATGTTCGGGTATGGATGTTGTGTTGTCCCTTCTCCTCATTTCACCCTCGTCGGCTCTTAGGACCTGATTGTTAAAGGGCCGTAAAATCCTCTCACATCAACTCACTATAAGAAAATAAACAGAATGTGGCAAAACAATAGTTGGCTACCAGTATTTTTATGGCAGTTTGTTGTTATTTTTAACAGACTTAAAAAGAGAAGGTTATCAATTTGGGTTTTTTTAAATGTTTGTTACCTCAGAACTCTATCATTTATAAACCAAATTTGAAAATTAGTTTTTTGTTGGAAAGAGGATAGGATTTTCAAATGGGTCACAATTTAATTTCATTGGCGTTGGAGCTCGTATTTCAAGATAAATCCTCAAATTTGAATAGGAAGTGTATAGCAATTGAGATATTGGTAGGTTTATGACAATCCAAGACTAGGTAGGTACTTAACTATGGTCAAGGACGTTGTGGACTAACATGGACTGGGAAGGGACAACAGAACTCCTTAACAACAAACGGCATGAATGTGAGGTAGGCATTGAAACTCCGTAAAAAATCTAGAAATAAAACCTTCTTAAAAAAATAACACTGACTTCAAAATAATCTACCGTCAACTGGGGTTACTTGGGAATGCAGGAAAACTTGGGACACTTTTTCTGGAAATTTTATTTTACACACAGCAGTCTATACAGCACGGAGAATTACAAGGAACCATTATCGGATATATTTTACTTCAGTAGTTAGCACAATTTCTTCATTCAGGACTGCAACATACGAAATAAAAATTCCTGAATAAAGGTCCCAAGTTTTCCTGCAGTCCCAAGTAACCCCAGTTGATGGTACTTTAAAAAAATGCTGTCAATAGTAAACAATAAATTACATCATTTTTAGACTACTTAGAATACAGTCAATTTATTAGGACAGTAATATATAATTATTGTTATTTTTGGAGTTGGTGCCAGCCAAGCTTTTAAGAAATTTGTTGAAATTTCCTAAAATTGACAAAATATATTTAAAGTTACATTAATTCAGTAATTCAGCAATACCTAATAAAATCAATGTACAAACTAACACAACTGTCTAAAGTGACATTTTAATTACAAATAAACCTATTTACAAATGGAAACAAAACGTGGACTTAAAGCGACACCTCAAATCTACAGACAAATGAACACAGATGTTGTGTAAAACAAATATAAATATCTTGAGCTGATTCTAAGCATTAAGAAACCACAATCGAATACAATTAGAGAAAACTTATAGCATACAAGTACATCAAAAATTTAGATATCAGACACACCTGTCAACAACGTCTGCCCTCACACTTTTGCCCACATTCGGGTCGCTCACTCAAGGTGCTCCCCTCCCAGCCCTTAAATATACGCTTGTCTCTGCATCCTGTGATGTTCAACGCTGCATAGCTGCTGGCTTTGTGTCAATTAAGAAATGCTTAGTTGCAGTCAACGTTACATTTCATTAAATTAGATTTATAGCAATGCTACTTCATTACATGTTTGTTAACTCTGACTGGCACAGATTCCATAAATAACAATAAATGTATATTACTGTCCAAATAAATTGATTGTATTCTAAGTAGTCTAATGACATAATAATTTTTTACTTATTAGTGCTTTTTTTCAGAGTAGATTTTTGAAGTCTGTGTTACTTTTTGTTAAGTGTACTTTGTCATTAGATAAACTACAATATATGCTACTTTGTCACATTTCACAGAGGCATTGAAACACTGAAGGAGGATCATACCAAAACACTACATATAGATAAAAATAATTCACTGGCTTGTTATGGTCTTATTACATGTTACGTACAGTTCAGATCGCAAAAAAGAATGGCTGAGCAGTCGTTCACAAAGTTTAGAATAAGCAGATTTTATGGTTTTGAAATTGTTTCTATGGAAAATTTATAAACTTTTTATTGTCTACTGGCAGTATGTACATGATTTCTCTTAGGTTGTAGTATGGATAATACTTGGTAAATGTCACATCAGTTAAACATCTGTTTATTATGAAATACTTAAGATGTTTCAATAAAAAGTGAGCACTTTTGAAGAAACCCTTGTTACTGATTTCCTTTCAGGTAATAGCCTATATAGTATCCTGCCACATTTTTAATAAACAAAGCAGCTTAATAACAATTAATTTACTGGTAGCTTAGATTGAACTGCATTCTAAAGTAAATGTTGGACTTCACAATAAGTAATATTTTAGTGTTTATTCTAGACACGATAATCATCAAGAGTGCTGACATTATTGTGAACTATGTAAAAGAGGCTTACGTGTTCGTAACATTAAGTAACTCAATGCTTAATCATTTTTCACATAGGCTACACATTAATGTAGGTGTCTGGGTCATTCCATATTGTACACATTGTACCTTACCTCTTCTGATAATAATTACTGTATTTCTGGTTTGTACCCATTTATTACATAAAATATTTCCCCACATTTTAATCTACAAAATTGACTGTAAGTTTTGAATGGTTGATCCTAGAAATCTGAAACTGGGTTCATTTTAAAGCTTATTAAATGGGCTTTCATATGATATGCAACACAGTGGCATTAGAAAAATAAACTTTTTTACAATTTTACTGATTTTTAATTTTGGTTTTCTTAAAATGTGACAAATTTAAAACTTTTTAAAATTTTCAAATGTTGTTTACATATCATTCTTATTTCACTCTCAAAGTATCATTTTGGGATCTGTATGGGACCATGAGTTATGAGGTTAAGACATTGTGGTGTGAATGGTTACTTATTGTAAATTAGCAACTTATGAACATTATTCAGGATTCCTACAGTCTAGAAAGTCTGGGAATGTCAGGAGAAGTTAGGGAAAATGTGAGGGTCACATTTTATTTTCAGGGAAGTAGCTGTAAAGTCAGGGAAATTTTATTTATTAGTTAAGAAGTCAAATCAAAAATAGTATTTTTTTTGTTTTAGCTGTTAATTGTACATACATAACCTCTAGTTACAATAAATTACATTCTGTTCACAATTTCTTTTGAAAGTTACTGCAGTCTTCTGCATGTTAGTGGTGGTGAATGAAGATGTAAAGGTCATGAAGTAGGTTTGAAACTCTTGTTTGAAAAAGAAGCCCTAAACTTTATTGGATTCAAAATTTAATTATTAAGGTGCATTTTCAATTGTGTGGGATCATGTTGCAAGATTTGTTAATGAAGCCAAGCTTCCAAAGACAAAAAGTTGTAAAAGCTCTGGTAGAAGCAGCTTGTGATTAGTGTAAACTTACTTTCCGCAAAACAGTTGCAGGTGAGTGTGAGCCCTTCCTTAAGAAGTTTTAAACATCAAAACCCATGAGCCCATTTGTTTTTGAAATAGTTAAAAATCTTCTGAGAGAAATTATGAACCCTTGTGTAAAGCCTGACATATGATGAAGTATACTAGCACATGACTGCTCTCTATTGATGTAAAAAAATCTGAAAATTTGATTGTAAGCAGTAAAGTTGACAATAGATTTGCAGCAAAATGTTTTCTTGCAGAATTGTCAACCTCTGTAACAGAAAAACTAGAGTTTATGAATGATTGCAGTAGTATGTTAACAGCTATGACTTACAAACTTCAAGAACAATGTTCTTTGACATACAAAACAGTTAGAGGTTTGTCTTCTTTAGACACTTCCATTATTGAGAACTCACTTTCACTTGGTCAGATAAAGTTTTCTTTTCTTCTAGAAAAGGTACTTCCTTCAAACAAAAGAAATGAATATCTTGCAGAAAATGCTAAAAAAGAACATTGTATCTTGTGTGATGTAGAGAAAACTGTGCTTAAGGAAATGTTTCATAAACACTGTCAAATTAATGAATAGGCAAAACTCGATAGCATCTATGGTAACTTCACGAGAGGAAGTGAAGTATAGAAACATCTGTGGGAAGTAATTATGATTTTTCTTGTGCTTTTTCATGGTAATGCAACTGTGGAAGGTGGTTTTTTCATTGAAATGTCATTATTGGTTGAAAATATGCTTGAGAAGACAGTGATTGCACAACGCTATATTCAAGATGAAGTTAATCAGGCAGTAGGGATTGAAAATGTGAAAATAGACAAGAGGATGTTATATTACGTGAAAGGTGCTTGTAAATACTATCAAGATTAATTTGAATTTCAAAATAACTGGGAAAAAGTGACGAAATGACAAAATAAGGAGAAAAGAGGTTGTTGTATCAAGTCAAAGAGTTGGTAGAAGAAAGATACTCATGAGGGAAACTGAAGAGAAAAAGGAAGCAATGGAAAGATAATTGAAAAAAAAACTTGAAAATAAAAGAGCCTTGTGTTAAATTTTTTCATAGTAATTTTTTTTACTGACATATTTTTGTACTGAAGTCCAGTTTATACCGAAAAAATAACAGTAACAATGTTACTTACAAAATGTTCATTACAAAATAGTATAAACAAATCCTAAGCTATGGTGCACTATTTTTAGTAATGTTGATAGCAAATGTGTTATTACATTGCTGAAAACATCAATGTTACTAACAAAGTTCTAAGAATGATGAGCGGAAGTTAATAGCAATGTTAAATACAAAAATTGCCTACAACACTGTTGATAACATTGCTAGTAACATTTGTTACCAACATCCTTTGATCTAGACAGCTCTAGAATGGGTCAGGAAAATAATGTTATCAACATTGTTGTTGACAAAGTTATTAACATGTTTCTAAAATGCATAATTTTTGTTGCTAGCAAATGTTATCAACAAAATGTTCCCAACAATTGTTATTAACATTTTTATAAATATTAACAGTTACTAATAACAGAATGTTGGCAACAATGTTAACATGTTATCAAAAATTTTCAAGCATTTTTACATCATTTGTAGTAACTTTGTTGAAAACGTGTATTATTAGCAATGTTATTGTTGGTGTAAACTGCCCTTTAGACATGTTTGTTTTGCTGTGGGAAATTATAGGAATTTTAATTTAATCCGTGTTATTGAATAACAATGTATGTCGTGAACACAGTGTTTGGAAAGTTTTTTGTGTTCATGTAAATGGAAGTTTTATTAAATTTTAGTTTTAAGCAACAGATAAAATCATAAAGAAGGCATATTACTACTGAATTCTGAATGATTATAAACAAAGTAATAAGAGTAACTATGGTTGTGGTATGTACTGTATGTAAAATATACGTTGTAGTTTTAAAAAGGTGTGAATAAACTGTTACTGTAGCAGAAATCACTTTTTCGTAGTCAGTTTAAGTGTAAGTTTCTTATAGAGTTTGTGTTAGTTAAATTAATTTAGTTCAATGATGTGTCTGCTTTCTGATTTTTGTGTTAACAGTGAGGCAAGGTTTGCTGAAGGGGAGGAGGAAGAGGCCAATAAAAGTGTGGTACAATTGAAACATTGTTTTTTTTTTTGTTTAAAACTGAACTGAATTTTTTTTAAATGTTGGTCGAGGGAGTTTCAAGGAATGGCCAGGGAAAGTCAGGTAAATAAATTTGACTCAGGCTGTAGGAACCCAGTACATGCTTTCAAAAGTTTCAATGGTCTTTCATGACGAATAAATAATGTATTATTTAGTTAGCTACTACCATTACACTAGGCTGCAAAACTTCCAGTGATATAATTTAGACAGCCTGGAATTATGTGAAGTGTCTCCCTCAAACACTGTATAGTTGAAAGATTTCAATCACATTTTTAATTTCATTGTCAGGGAGATTGTATGTATGTATGTATGTATGTCCTGTTGGAGTCACTGGGTTGACCTTGCACAGAATGTCTACTGGTATCCACAGAACATAAATGTTTTGGGATAGGAGAAAGATGGAGATGGTCCTGCTGGGTGAAGAAATATCAGTTTCACTTCGTCAGCCTCTTTGTCTTTTGCCAGAACATAAGCTAACCTCCATCTGTTACTGTAGACAGCTACAACATAACCACTTATTTCATCCAGAGCCATTATGTTTTGAGATGTCACAGAAAGAGTGGGTCCAGTTTTAGCAAAGGAAAAGTTTTTTGCCAAATCTTTAATTTTTTCTTTTAATGGTAGAAAAGCATGTAGTTTCTGGATACCTGGAATAGCTTGAGCAAATTTGAATGTGATGTAGTCTTCTTGCATAGCAAAGGTAAAGGTAATACCCACAATGTTATCTTTAACCCAGTCATACAGTTTTCTTGAGGTAGTTATCCAATTATAATGTGGCTTTTGAAGGCTTGCACGTGCTGCCAACCTTTTGACTGTCCCTCCTGCACCATCACATGGTCCTTTTCTATGTGCGGTTGCTGAGAAATGCCATTCTGCATGAATGCTGAAGTCGTCCTTGTGATAACACAAATAAAGAAAATTCTTCTTGTTTTTGTGTTGTATGCTAGATCCATCTGAAAAATAATACTTTTTTTCACATTTTTTCAAATCTTAGCTTCAAAAAGTCTACAAGTTTCATTTGAAACTGGTAGACAGCAACTATGTTGTGCTCAAGACAGTCAGAAATCACAACATAGCTTAAGTGTTGAATTTTACCATCAGAATCCTTGATATACACCACAAAGGGATGCACAGTTGCTTGGTCATTTGTGCGTCTATATCCCTGAAACTTATCCGGAACTACAAAAGAATAATTTTCTGAAAAGTCACAAACAATAGCAAACTCGGAATCAGACAAATTTTTTTAATGTTATTCATGAATTGTCTTTGTTGCTTTGCAATGAAGTCATGACGAAGTAAACTGGAAATTTTGCCACAAAAAGAGTCAGCAAATTCTATGAAATTTTTCTGCAGTGTTTCCAAGTTGTACCTGTCAACAGAAATCCACTGACGGTAAATGATTATGTCAATTATATGCTTTTCCAAGGTTTTTTCAAGTTGCTGTTTGAGAACTGCAGTTCCAGGGTAGGAAACACATTCACCCAAATAACAGTCAATATTTCCTGTATTGCAAATTATCTTTGCCAAGCATTCTTTGTACGTTTTTATTTCTCCAGTGGTAATTAACGGCCTAATCTGGAATTTATCATAAGTTTAACGTTGTGATGCATGGTACACGCACATATGCATGTGTACCACTCTGACCTACTATGATACAGTTTTTTGGCCTCCACTCTGCAAATTTTAAAAATCCAACTTTAATGTCTCGTAACTTTTCTTTGAACAAGATGTAAACCTCTTTCAGATTGCAGAGCAACAAACATTTAGGCACATGATTTTTTTTCCCCATTACAGTCTTTTAGTAAAAGTCTTTCATTTCTGGCAAACCTCTGCTTCATAGTATGTTAGTTTCTGCTGTCTTAGCTGAAAGGCTTTGCCAGGTTTTGGTCTGGAGTTGATAAATTCCCGTTTCTTTCGAAAGTTTTCTGGCTTCAGAAACTATGTATCGTGAAGCTTTGAATTCTCTCATTGTTTTTCTTACACTCCAAGTTTCCATAGGCAAAAGTGTTAGTATCTTAATCATAGTTTTTTTGCTGTTACAACTCTTGTAATGATCTTTAAGGTTTTGTAAAATTGAATTATCCTCGGAATCCAGATCAGTGTTAGAATCGTCTGCGTTCACCAATATATTTCTGTTAATTGCTGTACTTATTTTCTTATATTTTTCTGTTGAGTATTGTTTATACTGAACTTTCTTCTTGTTTATAGGAGATTCTCCTATTTCTTGAGGAGAATTGTTTAGAGACTGTATATCTTGTGAAGGGAAAATAATATCCTCATCTGACCCAGATTTTGAAGAATCTGCCAAGCTGGTGTGAGCCTTAACATCTGCATTCAAACTCGTTAACTTCATTAACGCTTTTCATTTGACCAAGTTCTTTGTACATACATCACAAACTTTAGCTACAGTAGGCAGTTGAGGAAAATGCTCCATCATCCATGCTGTTACTGTTCTTAGCCTTTTTTTCATATGAGAGTGGTTTGCCTTTAGCAGTGGGTTAAAGTAATATAGAGACAAACTTTTACTCAGTTTTCTATCTTGGATTTAAACTAAGCTCGTAGGCACAGCCATAAAAATGCAAATGTAACCAGTTTTCACAGACAATTAGTTCTGAGGTCACCCAAAAATTACTATTGAAACATTATCTTCATCTTTCCAGTGGCATACAAAGTATCATCACTCACACACACACTCACAATAGGTACCACTAAAATGTGTTTTTAAAAATATTTTTTTATTATATTTATAATTGCGTTAAATTTAATGAACGACGGTACCATACTTTCTTTCATTGTGCTTGTGTAACTTCAGAAAAATTTAAATTAAATGAGCAGTCTGTTTTGCATGCCAAAAACGTGAACCGCCATGTTGATGTACCTGTGACGTCACGGTACTGTATGGTTTAATGTACGTAATAGACAAATGACAGCAACACATGTTCAAGTCGTGAAATTGTGTTAAGTAAAGTAGTTAACGTGGTAAAATCGAGTATGGCTTGAACTCCAAAGATTATAAATGTGGATAGCAGTTTGTTTGCGCAGAAATAAAATGCAATTTACTCGTAATAAAATCTTAACTTTAGCGCCGTCTGATAAAGTCAAGGCGGACTGCATTGTTAAAGCTTCAAGAAGAGACCTAATTGTCTGCTATTAACGACAAAAATACAGTATACGTATGTAATGCATTATTTTGTACAACATGACACGGTTAGCATAAAATAAATAAGTTCTTTTAAGTTAAAAATTGCAGTCAATAGCATGCAGTTTGCGACAAAATCTCTGCAGCTGTAGTGTTTTGGCTGTTCCACTGGCTGTGGCAACGTCATTAGCCAATTGGTGAGTTTAAGGTACCCGGGATTGGCCGATAATTCGAGTAGTGGGCGGGGTCTTGCGAAACTTGCCCTGAGATGGCAGCACAGCCTTCTCAATGCAGTTCACGAGAAACATAAAAATTACTGAGAGAAAACAAACGTACTTGTAATAAGACACTGCCATATTATTTTAGCGACTCGTGCAACTAGAATGTTCGATCATAGTCAGTGCCAGGTTTGTTTAAATGCATTCCTTCCAAATATTAGATCAATAGGTTCACTTTTTGTATGCATGTGAACGAGATCGCTGCATGTGAACTTCGTTCGTCTGACCTTTCAAATCTAAACTTATGATTATTTATCTGATCTGAAACATTAAACTGAATTTGTAGTTATATCTCTAGAATTTAAATTAAACTTACATAAACTCAAACCTATAACTAAAACATCACAGTGTGTGAGAGCTAGGCCTACTAATACATTGCTGTCTTCGCTCCTTTAAAATCAACTCAAGTAAAATAAATCTTCATCGTTGGCTAGCAATTCTACAACCATGCATGCCAAAAAAATGTGAGATTTCCCCCAATTAACTTTTACATAACCAGGCTCGCTAAATTTTATCAGTTTTTAAGTCTGTGAAAAATTCAAATACACACGATAGTGCCTGGCGTGCAGTGGCTAACCAAAACAAGTAAGACTACGTCATAAATGTGTTAGCCAATAAGAACACATTTTTAATGTTTGTGGTGGCTTTTGAAAATATGGCAGTTTTAAAGCTCATTAATTAAAAAATTTCAATGTTCATGGAGCTATAGCTTTGCCTGGCTGCATTTTGTGCTGAAATAATTCTTAAGAATCAGGTAATATTAAAAACTTTTTCTAGGAATTTTCCCCATTGTACGTAAGTTGACTCTCACCAAGGCGACCTGCACAAACTCTGCTAGCAGACTGAGTGAACTTGAAAGAAATGTATTTGGGTATGCAGACTAGCATGCGTGAGCCTGTCAGAACTGGTTCGTCTACTGAGTTATGTAAATAAACAAGTCTAAATATGTTCTTCAGTTGCCGCAGTTGGACGTAAACCCAAAGGTTGCAGCTCAATGATTTTTATTTACAAGTTTCATACAGTGATTCAGTGTGGGTACACAGTTTTAAATAGGCTAGTCATAAGGTAAGAAAATTATATTTTGAGAGTGAAATAAGAATGATGTAGATAACATTTGAGAATTTTTTGAAATTTTTAAATTTGTCACTTTTTAAGATAAAAGTTAGAAATCAGGAAAACAATAAAACATATTTATTTTTCTAATACCACTATGTTGCATGTTATACGAAAGCCCGTCTAAAAAGGTTTGAAATAAATCCAGTTTCAGGTTTCTAGCACCAACTGTTCAAGAATTACAGCTAATTTTGTATACAAAAATGTGGAAAAATTAATATTTTTTGCAATTTCGATAGCTATTTTCTAAAAAAAACTGTAGAGTAAAAATTTTTTTGAAAAATTGTTTATTCACACACTCAATTGATACTAACTGTAAACAATAAATAATTATCATCCAATGTAATGAGACAAAATTTTTATTAAAAGTGTGCTGATTTGACATGGAATGACACTATCTTGGAAACTCAGACCTCTGTATACGGGGATTCTTCCCCTCATAAATTTTGATTTCAACTTGGTTTTTTTTTCTCGTTGTTTTCATTTTATTGTCATTAAACATTATTCAGGGTAATAGACATTGTTAACAATATTGAAACATGACACTACAATACACAACTGGAGTTAAAATATTCCTCCATTTTATTAAAAGAATTTAAAATCAGATAGTCTTTAATTTTCTTTTTAAAAACATTATGTGGCAACAATTTAATGTCACAACTCAGCTTATTAAACAATTTTGTTGACATCTTTGAGTAATGCTGTTTTTATACATTTCACCTGGTATATGATACATTAATTAAAAACATTTCCCTGGTATTGTAGGAATGAATATCTTTCCTTTGGTCATATTAAATTACATTTTTAAAAATATATAATAAACATTAAAAAATATACATATTAATCACTGTTAGTGTCCCAAGTTCAATAAATGTTTACAGCTTTCATTATGTATAAAATTCATCATAATCCTTGCTACTTTCTTTTGAATTAATAAAATAAAATTTATATGGCTACTTTTACCCCATGTACCATAAATTATTATGGAGTGAAACAGTGCATGGTATGCTACAATCACATAATTTGATGGTACAATTCTCATAAGATTTTTGATAAAGTATATAGCACTGGATAGTTTAGTACAAACATTTTTAATATGAGAAGTCCAAGACACGTGGTTGTCTATTGTCATGCGAAGAATATTAATTTTTTTACAATCATCTGAAGATATATCAATATTTTTTATGAGATTACAATACGTAGTTTATGTCTTATCTTCATAAATAACTAAAACATTAACATTGTACAGTGCAACATTGTGATATTTCATCAGTAACTAAACACTAGATATAACGTTGTTTGAATTATTATAATTTTCGTTAACTTGAAATTTGAGTGAAGCAAAAGATAACTTACGAAACCTAGTGACTTTGCCGCTCAGAATCAAGCAGTGGGTATAAATTAATTTAACTAAAATATTTTGTGGAGTTTGTCCATTGCCAAAGCTGATTACGAGTAAAAACAACATATCAATTAATTAGTTTCAGTAAAAAGCAATTAAACAAGTTACAATAACATACTGTCCATGATAATGCAAAATGGAGATGAACACAGCTCAAACAAACTTAAATAGGCTACGTAATAAATAACAAAATAAAAAATTAGTAACATAAGGCTATATCTACTTGTGCCTTAGAGACTCAGAAGAGACAGAACGATAAGGTTGACCTCTAAGTACACATCAAATGCTGCATTGCCACGAGTTGAGTGCTGAACTTAGAGTGGAAGATTCCTGCCAATCCATTTTATACTATAGTGACTTTAAAATTTGATTGGTAGAAAGTCTGTAGCAAAGTTCAGTGCATGTTTCTGAGTTTCATATGCATCTGGTTAGTACATTTTTAAATATGGTAGTCTGAAATGGCTTTCTTTAGTTATGTTGGAAAGCTTCGAAAAAGTGGTCTTAATGAAACATATTATTTTAACAATGACGTCCAGTCCTTGTCCAAATAGTGTTTTGTTTTCTACATTGGCACAATTGACACACGTGGAATAGTTTTGTATAAACTATATATTTACAAACGTACTACAAAGTGTCTGAAGCGTGGAGTAGGCAGCACCCCACGGCAGACGTAGGGCAATGGCCAGATGACCAAGTGCTCGAGCCTAGCAGAAGGCATGGTTTGGACTCAGGGGCGGGATTGATCGTTGTAATGTGGGGATGTCGAAGCCAGGGAAACCCTAAGTAGTGGGTGGACAGTCACTTCCCCTCCCTCCATTCTTCACGGCCCGAACTCATCTGG
This sequence comes from Medauroidea extradentata, assembly GCA_003012365.1. Taxonomy (NCBI): domain Eukaryota; kingdom Metazoa; phylum Arthropoda; class Insecta; order Phasmatodea; family Phasmatidae; genus Medauroidea; species Medauroidea extradentata. The sequence goes on along the minus strand of PNEQ01024145.1, from coordinate 3,752 downwards.
CGCTAAGTAAGTACCTGCGTTCTGGCTAGGGGCGTTTGTTGCCAACAACTTAAGTATTACAAATCTGAGACAGGGATTCAAAAAATTGAACTATACAGTGAACCCTCGATAATTCGGACCTCGATGTCCCGGACTTCGGATAACTCGGACAGAATTTCAAAAAAACAAAATTAATTTTAATTTAATTATTTTTTGGTCAAAATCATTAGAAAATTGTGTCTGCCTAATTTAAATCCATCACGTTTTATTTCAAAACAGTATTAAGCTTTAAAAGCAGTTGCTCATCGCTACGTAGCCTTTAATAATCCCACCGTAAAATATGTGGCAAGTTCCGTGTGGTTAAATGTTGCTAGCGAGACACGTGAGTGGAGATGCAACTCAGCAGGCAGACCTCCCTTCTTTATCTTTTCTCCCTATTCACCGCGCGAGCCAGACATGCACGTGCGTCATATATAAACACTTCAGTATGATGCTGGTGAATTGGATGGTAACTACACAGAAGAATGGCACCTAAAGGGAGATTAAGTTTTGTTGTGGGATATGCGATAAATTCAAGATTCCTAAACAATTTGTTCCGGACATTAATAAAAAAAAATAAAAGCCATTGGTTTACATTGCAATGTAGGCAAGGTGGTAAAAGGGTTTTCCGGCCTTTTAACGACGTCTTACAAGCCGATGAGGGTGAAGGGAGATGAAAGAACACAACGTCCATGCCCGAGCAAGGATTCGAACCCAGGGCCTCTCGCACTGTAAACTGGCGCCTAACCCACTACACTAGAGGCCGGCGCGATATCGAAAAAAATAGGGCTTAATAAATTATAAAATAAGGGGAGGGGGAGCAGAAAGGGGCATTTGCCCCGGGCCGCACATTCTAGAGGGCCTCGCTTTTGAAAAAGTTAAATGATTAAAATGAATGGGCTTTTATTGAGTTCCCGTTAATGTTGATGGTATCTGTGAAATTTATTTTAAAGTGTGTGTAAAGACGTCACTGATCTATGAGGACGCAGCTAGTATGAAGAGAGGCCTATAAGCACACATTATCACTTCAACAATGGCCGTAGACTTCAACTAAACAAAAAAAAAAGGAGGAAAGGTAGACTGAGATTTACGTTGCTCCTGGCCTCGTATTCTAACAAAGAGGCCCTGGGAAAAAAAAAACAATTTCTCGTAGGAAACTAGCAGCTGTCTGCAGACACTGTGAGATGCTGATGTTGAGCAATTTTTAACGTAAACATCTCGTGAGTTGCGTGTGGTCACATGCGGTGTTTGTATTACTGTTGAGACTGTACCGGTTGACGTTGTCTACTTCTGCTCGCGCTCTACCACCCTAGCTTATCTCTCACTCACACATACACACACACTAACGCATATAGACTGTCGTCAGCCAGATGAGAGTAGGTGGTGAGAACTTTTTATGTGGTCGAAGGGTGTCTTGGTGCCAGCTTCTAGCACAGATTAAAAAGGTTATCCAGAAGTAGCATAATGAATAAGTAAAAAAGAATCTGCCGGCCCAGGTTGTTTGACATTCTTTCTTTTATAGTTCTCCACGTTACAGTGATAATTTCCGCACTACCTCCTCCTGTAAATTGATACGTACAAAGCAGTATATATTGCCGCCTCCTTTGCTTGCAGAAATGATAGCGTACTGATTTCCTCACGTTTCTTGTGATTAATGACTGCTTACCTCTCCTCCCCGGACACCCCTTGATAACACGGACAAATCGTAACTCGGACAGCTTCTCTCCCCTTTTAGTCCGAGTTATCGAGGGTTCACTGTACTAATAAACTGGATTCCGACAGTGCAATCACAAAAGCATAAGTACACCATACCATACACCATGATTATAATTTCTGTAAGACAATTATACACTGACTAAATGTGAATGTTATTTGGGCAGTTATATTTTGCATGGCCAAGGTTTAAAGCTTTTCTATTTTGTTTATGGTGGGATAAAAAATATGTGTTCCACGTTTATACAACCCCGTCATCGAAATTTAAATGACAAAACCTATTGTTCTAGTTATTTTCGAGTTAATTGTAAACATAGATAGAAGACGTAAAAATAATTGACAATTTTTCGTACCATAATACTCACAATAGCCTGTCATTGTGCATGTGTTTTAAAGATTTTTCCAACTGAATCTTGACATAATTAGGTAGCTCAGCCTAATGGAACATAACATAAAATGAGAAAGAAATTTTGGTTTTATTCATGATTTAAATCGCTTTGGTTGACTATATAGCTATTAAACACGTGAGACCATGACTACATACTCGTATTGATGACGGGGTCTTGGTGGGATCGAAGTGAGGGTGTTACTTATTAAAATTATATTGTTGCATGCTGTGTTTCTGAGGGCAGGCTGGATGGGGCCTGTGTCGAAACACCTTGAGGGCTGGCCCATGACTCAAAGCCCGAGTGTCTCACAGTGGGAATCCCACCGAAACTACGTCATAGATACCTGTCCCAACTGCGTTTTTGCCCTGCGAAGCGGCGTACATGACTCAAACCACATCCGAAACATGATGAAATATCTAATTTTAGACCCCTGTAATGCGGTAATTCCCCTGCTGTTTTGCCTGGTATATAAGGGTTGAATTGACAAATTGGGGAGAGTTCGCTATTGGTCGTGCTAGAAGAAGGTGCTATGGTTGTGGAGATAGACTGGTGAAGACATCTTGGTGACGTCAGAGTCTACTGGGCGGCGGCAGGTGGCCACCTTCGGAGCAGAGTGGACAAACCAAGAGGACTGCTGCGGCGGGTTGACGGGCGAAGAAGGAGGTACGCGACGGGAGTCGAACCGAAGACCTCAAGAGTGAAGACAGCGGTGCACTCGGGGTGCTGCGCAGCACATGGTGAGCCATCACCACTTCGAACTGATAAGGTTGTACAGTGTCCCTATTTGAAAGCCCGTTGATTGGATATATGACTGAATTTTATTGTGATTTGTAATTTTCATTTAATTAATGGTAGACTTTTTTTTGTCCTTTAATTGTGAAAGTTAATTAACGTGTCTGTGACACAGTGGTAATTGTGTGCATAACTAATTGTGTTGTGAGAGTTATAGTTGATTACTGTTTTGTGTATTTCGTAGCTTTGTGAGCTATTAAATCCAATACTTAATTTAAGTCTTTTATTTCTAATTATAAGACCTCTATCCCAAAAGAACTCATGGGAATTGCCCACATATAGAGTTTATGTCTCAAACTTGTAAGACTGGTGTCAGAAGTGGGATAGAGGCATAATGTAAATTCAATAATTCTGCAAATTAAATCATTACACACAATTACTACTTAATTAAATTGAACCACTTTATAAATCTTAAGTTTAATTTTCATTGTAACGGTGAATGATTACAAGAAGAATGTCAGCTGAAATAGAAGCACTAAAAGCTCTCATTGAGGGAATGAGTGGCCAATTAAGTGGCCAAATGAATTCAGTCAAAGACAGTGTAAATGAAAATGTTGATAAGAAAATTGATGATGTAGATAAGAAAAGTGATAGTATAAATGAAAACGTAGATAAGAAAATTGATAGTGTAAATAAGCAAGTAGAGAATGTTAGTAATCTTGTAGACAGTGTAAGTGAAAAGGTAGACAAAGTGAACGAAGTGGTGGACAGAAAAATAGACGATGTTAAATAAATGGTGTACCAGGAAATAGAGGTTGTAAACGAGAAGGTAGACAACATAAACGAAAAGGTGGAACAGCAAATAATTGATCTAAGGAAGGAGTGGCAGGACTTTCGCCA
>PNEQ01024144.1:0-22643 GCA_003012365.1 Medauroidea extradentata | reverse complement strand
GCAGAACTTGTTTGAGTCATGCTCCGCGCGCGTCTATAGACCCATCCGATGTGTGAAGAGAGGATACGTACAGGCAGGCTGGCAGGTGTTTACACCTCTGCCAGTTCTTATTGCCATGTTGAGTTAGCAGGAAGTGTTCCGTGTTTTGCTGGAGGAAGACATCGAAGCATTTAATGATATAATTCAACTTATAAGGAGGCATATACTCCAGCACCACCACTCAATCGTATTATGCGCGACCGAAATAGGTCGCCAGTTCGTAAATAAGCTACACCAGTGCATTTATCTGTACCACTGCTGTGGAGCGTTGAAGAGGACAATGTTGCAGGACTACCATGCCTGGGTGTCTCCAAGGTTGAGGTTCTGTCCCTTCAGGATGAAGACAGTGAGAACGATCTTTGTTCAACAATGGGCTCATCCATCGTACGAACCAGGGACCTGGGCGAAGTGTACAGTGATAGTGAACAGGAAGAGCAAGAGGAAGATGAGTATGCTTGGGAGGAAGTTCGGCGAGAGCCCCGTGTGCTATGAGCCCAATTTCGGGACCAGCATGAAGAAATCCTGGAGCTGCAGCACCAGCTACAGGCTCAGAATGTCATGGCTGAGATCTTCCACACCGCCACCGCTCGCTTCCAGGACTAAACTCTTCTCATCCAGACATTGGAGGGGCGAGGACCTGCATAGTCGTCTCAAGAATGATAGTGCACTGTGTATATAGTGTACTGTGTATATAGTGTATAGTGTATATAGTGTTTTATTAATAGTTGTATTATTTTTTAAAACTTCTTTCGTGAGTTGAGTGACATTATTCGCCTGTCATAACTTTTCTTAAAGAGCATCAGATGCATCAGTGTTTGTACACTCAATCAGTATTTACATGCCGCACTGTTACATTATAATTAATTACTATAAAAGGTTTTAAAATATGCAATAATTGAGAATGAATATCATGATATCGGTGATACAGCTCTGTGTATAATACTTGTCAAGACTTGTCTATCTAGTTGCCTGAAGGTAAGCATAAAAAAATAATAGTAATGATAGGGGCGAGAGTCCTGTCTATGTTACATTCCATGTCGTCCTTAAACATATATGTCGCATGGTGGAGACAAATCATGTGAGTAAATAGGAAAGAAAGATGGCTGCCGACTACGACACCCCCTACCAAGGTGATGAACAATGGGAAATGGGAAGAGGTCGTTGGTAGGGGTGTTATGAGAGGGGAGGAGGAGGAATGGGACAAGACGGTTGTAGCTGGGGAACTGATGAATGAGAGAGCAGGAGGAAAGTGTGAGTGGAATGAGAGAGCAGGAGAAACGATAGATTAGGCTTGTAGCTGGGGAGCTGTTAAATGAGAGAGCAGGAGGAAAGTATGAGTGGAATGAGAGAGCAGGAGGAAAGTATAATTGGAATGAGAGAGCAGGAGGAATTTATGAGTGGAATTATAGAGCAGGAGAAAATGGAAAACATGATGACAGATTTGACATACCAGGATGACGGATATGGTGTACCAAGATGGTGACCAAGATAGATGCCTACAGCAGACGATTAGGTAGTATGAGAGCAGGAAATATTACGAGTAGAATGAGAGAGCGGGAGAAAATTATACTTAAATATGGCAGCCTCTAGAACATGTAAACAAACGACTGTTGAAAATTGGCGGGAATTTAGAAATAAAATATGGCGGCCACCAGAACATGTAAACAAATGACTGTTGAAAATTGGCTGAAATTTAAAAATTAAGCATGGCTGCCTCCAGAAAATTTAAACAAATGATTGAAAAAAATTGGCACGGGTGTGGAAATTTCATCCAAGATGGTGGATGGGTCCAAAATTATTTTTTAGAAATTTTTTAATTTTGGGAAATTTTGGAAATTTTTGAATGTGACATAATACAAGATGGCTACCGGAAACAAGATGGCGGCTGGAAACAATATGACAGCCGGGTGACGTAATCCAAGATGGTGGCCAGGTGACGACATACAAGATGGCGGATGCGGCACCGTGGCACCAAACCCTCAACCCTGTTGTGCTCGGACCGACATAACATGTCTACTTGCCTCACTGATACAGTCGAGGCCACGTCTCTATCGGAAATTAGGCGCGACAACAAGTACCTCGCAAGGAACTGCAATTTCAGTTTAATCATTCACATAATTAAGACTTTAAGAGTTTAATCACTAGTGAGTGACAGGCTGTGTAAATTTAAATGCCCAATAGTGGAGCTGTTTTATAAGATGAATCGCAGATCGTAAAAGGCTGGGTTCACTTATCAACAATGAAATTATACTTTCCTAAAGTTTTGGGCCTACCATTAATTTATTGTTTAAGGAAACACCAGACGATGTTTTATCGAAGCATTTAAAACTGTTTTATGTTTAGTTGTGTCACTACTGTCTTTCATCACGGCCATATGGGGGATATAACATGTCTCATGCACTATTAAGTGATTTCACGGGTTGAAATTTCCTCCACATTCCTAAACAGTTATTTTCTCGTTGACATTTTAGCTGACATTATGTTCTGCAAATTAATATGCACTACAGGACTCTCCCAGCTGCATATTACTTGCATGTTTGTTATTATTATTTAAATTTTACCATAAGTGTATATTGTGAAGTATAACTGAAATAAAAAAAATTGAGCTATTCGAATGTGTTTGTGTCTTATTAATTAAGAATGCACAGTAGTTTTTAGCGTAAGGTTCAGCGATACGAAGGTGACAATGGAACGGAGGCGACTTAATGCACCACCCGGGTTGATGTCTCATGGCACCCAAGGGACAAGTCTCAGTTTGAATAGTAGACGGTGGAGAGCCCATCCCTGCTCTGCGAATGTCCGCTACAACTGCTAGTGTCCTAACCGCCTTGTAACAGCTGTCCAGAATATTTGAACTTTATGGTTTTATTAATTCAGTCGTCAATGTGTCAATTAGTTTACAATTGAAATAATGCCTGGGTAAGTTTGGAGGCAGCCTATGCAACGGACGGCGGGAACAACCACAGTTTTGAAACGAACGCGCTGATTGGCTGACTCTAAGATGGCTTGGAGAAGCCATCTTGGACCCAGCATGCAAACGTTTCAGGAGGAAGACGGCCGGCAACGATGAAGTTAGTATGACGCATTTAAGATGCGTAGGGGTTAGTTTTATTCATCGTGAAGTCACGGCGGGCGATGCGCGCATTGTGAGTACTGCACCGACGATATAAATACGGGCCGTCTAATAGTAGGGGACGTATATTTCTGCGAAACTGTAATAATAAACAACACGTTCTTGCATTCAAAGCCGACAATTTGCGAAAGAGTCTCCCCACACCGAGTAACAGCTTGAATTTGCTCATCATCATCGTCTTGAATCACGAAATTTGCACCCATCGCCCCTTTGTTACGGCTTTGACACATCGCCAGCAACAGAAACAATATACTGTACTATTTATTTATACACCCGCTAAGATACGCAGTGGCAAGGACGCTTACAAGTGATGTATTAACGAAAACCACGAAACAGGCCCGTCACACGGTATAGCAAAATGCTGTACTGCGTATAGAATTTGATTACATGGGAAAAATTGGTTCATTGAGATATCTCACGCGATAAAGAAATTTACAAATGGCCACCAATCTAATGATATGGATACATCATGTACAACACACATAAAAGTCGAGACACGATAGTAAGTATTATATGAGTATCGAAATTGACGAAATTCTGTTAAACCGTACCTGAATTACTTCATTTATTAAAGAAATGTCAAAATCGCCGCGAATTCGAGAATATGAACACGACATGTACAAAATTCATAGGAGGCCCTAACTAAAGTCACTTTACTAAAAACAACATGTGTGCCGAATTTGATAACTTTCAGAAAATTGGTAACTCAGATACTTGTGCAGTTAAAAAATATTCAAATGACCGTCACCTGTAATGAGAATACATCATAAACAATACATAACCAGAGTAACCTTGCTAAAAAATATGTATGTACCGAGCATAAAGAATTTCTGACAAATAATCTTCGAATATCGTGTCCGATGAAATATGTTAAATTGCCTTCGTAATATAAAATAGCAATAACACAATACATAAAAGTGTGTGCCGTGTTTGATGACTTCTGATAAATAGTTCTTGAAATAATTAGTGAATTAAAAATTTTTTTCAACTCTGACAGCCTTGAAAATATGGATGGATATTGCGTGAACAAAATTCGTAAAAATCAAGCTACTAAACAGTTTACTAACACGTACATTCATGCAAGACAGACAAACAGGATATTGATCTAATAAAACTACTTTTTCGTTCAGTATGTAAACTAAGAAGCAGCATCATACATAGGCTGCTAGCGAGTAGGACTAAATGATACCGTATGGCATTGTTCTATAAGAGAGGTGCAGCAGGCCCTCCTGTAAGTTATAATGCTTTCCTAACTACAAATCATCCAAAAAGTTTTTGAAGGTGCTTATACAAGACAACAATTCTGAATTTTAAATTTCAAAGCAGTGGCGTATCCAGGGCGGGGGTAAGCTGAGTGTGCTGCAGCACCCGCCTCCCTCACCAACATTCCTGAAATGGCTTAGGCTTTTACACCCTATTATTAAAATGTCTATCATTGAATGTATATATTTGCAGTTCCCACATGACAAATATTTATTTACAACCTATAATTAAAATGTCATTCCTTCAACTATTTGTTTGTTTTAACTCATATACATGTTTACATCTTATACTTCAAAAATTGTTTTCTGAGTGAACGAATAAAAAGGTAAATCGTTAAGTGGGTACATAGTTCCTTAAATGAACACCGGTAGCTCTGCTGAGTCATGCGATAGCATCTCCCTCTCTCTCTCTTTATTCTATCGATTGAGGAGGTAGCTGCCATGAAGTAATTTCTTCTAACTGTCCATAGATTGCAGCGGAAGCTTCACATGTCTGTTATTAAACAAAGGATTATTCTTAGAGAAATGATGGTAAACATATTTATACTGTCGGGCTAATACAACGTCATAGCTGAGTTCTGTAATGAAGTTTGGTTATTTATGTAATAATGAGAGATGGCAACAAACCTAACTCAGTTTCTGTAAGAAACCAAGATGCAGTCCTACTGAGTCTCCAGTTCCTGTTCCGAGTAAATTATCAACACAGCAGGACGTTCCTCCAGCATCAGCAACAGCATCGATGCGACACATAGATGTGAGATGTGATCCAGGAAGCCATTTTATTTAGGTAACATTTTCTCTTCCATTTTCTCACCCATACGACATTGTTACAAAACCAGTGAACAATGAGGAGAAAATAAATGTTCTTCGAAATGTGTGGAATCCTGATTCCAAAAAAAAAAAAAAAAAAAAAGATTTCCAGCAGAAGATTGTGGCAATTTTAAACGAAAATTTCATCTGAAGTGGTTGTATTCATTTCATTGACTTGCCATTCCGAGCTGAAATAAGATGCACTTTGTGAGTACTTTGTCCTTTTCTTAGGTTCAGAATTTTCGGAAAAGGCTGCTACGAAATTGTGGCCCAGCTTGTCTCTAGAGTCTAGACCATCAAAAAAATCGAGGGACGCTTTAGAGGCATTAAACCATGAAAAAAGTAATCACAACAAAAAGTGTACCCTTGCTGCTGAAAACATTCGTGCTGTTGTTGAGAAGAAACAGGATAGTGTGGTTGTTCAAATAAGTGAACAACGATAAAACGACGCTCCTAAGAACCGAGAAAAAAACTTCGCCATAATCCCAACAGTTCGTTTGTGCAGCAGGCAGCAGTTGCCACTAATGCTGGGCACAATGACTCGAGTCGTATTATGCTGAACGAACCTGACGACAATGATGGAAATTTTCACATTCTTTTGAGGTACAGTGCAAACAGTGGCGACAACTTATTGAGAGAACATTTACTAACCTGTGACGTCAATACGATGTACACAAGTTATGTGATACAAAATGCAATGATAAATATGTTCGGTGTCTCATACAAGAAAAAAATGTCTAAAAAGTATCTAATTCTGGATATATTTCTGTGCTTGATGATGAAACCACTGATATTGCTCATGTTGAAAAGTTCTCATTGTGCATGTGTTACATGGATGAAGAAGTCATGAAGCTTCGAGGAGATGTTCTCAACACTTGTACCGGTAAATGATGTAAGTGGGTTGGGTTTGGCTGACAACATACACATTGCTTTAAAAGATCTTGGTTTTGACCGAAAAAATGCGTGGCCAAGGTAACGATGGAGACGCAGGTCAGTTTCGTTGGATCCAGGCAGTGATAAAGGAAACATATCTTAAAGCTGTATATACTCACTGTGTCTCTCATTCACTTAATATTTGCTTATAAAATGCTTCCAAATATCACAAAATCTGAAATGCTTTTGGAACTTTATCTGAGTTTTTAACTTTAATCCACTCTTCTGCGAAACGTACAGAAAATCTTAAAAGCCGCTCTAGTGAACTGAAGACTGATAATCTCGGAACAAAATTGAAAACACTTTGTGAAACTCGCTGGGTTTTGCGCCATGAAGATGTTTTCGTCTTCAAAGAATTTTTAGTGCCCATAGTAACTTCACTTGAAGACATAGACAGCAAAACGTTAGCAACAGAAGATTTAAGAAAAAGCTTCTACTTTTATACATTCTATGTGCTATTTTTTAGTTTCTCTGTGTGTTGCAGTCAAAATACTAGGGCATAGCTAGAACTTGTCAGAGTACCTATAAAGTAAATCTTTAGACTTGGTGAATGCAATCAGCTGTTTGGAACATACTATGTAGGTGTTGAGAAATGTAAGAGGAAATGCTGCGTCAAAATTTCACATCATTTACGAGGAAGCAAAGTGAAATACAGCATCATTCAATGTAGAAGAATCTGTGCATCGAGTTTGCCAAATTTAACGCAACCGACAAAATTTCCTTTCAGAAACTGCAGATGAATGCTACAAAAAAGCAATTTTCGTTCCGTATCTGGATGACCTTTTAGCACTAAATGCCCTGTTTATTTCACACAAAGAAACAGTGATGTCCTAGCAATATTTACTGCATGCTAAATCAATTGGACAGCCATTTCCATGCATTGAACCAGCAGTTTCTTTCTTAGAAGATTATTTGCCCGGTTTTCATGATGTGATTGAAGCATAGTGGGAGTTATGGAAGACAAAACAGACAGCAGATAATGATAGTGCAAGACCTGTTCTGCAATAGGTGGTTTACAGAGGCGCCGGAATGATTTTGATCCAGGGGAGTGCAAACAGTTACGGATCCAGCAGTGTAAGAAAACAGAGGGGGGTTTACGTCTTTAAAAAAGTGTATACGCATTCACCCGAAGCCAAAAGCGGGGATTCCGGGGGTTCTCCCCCGAGAAATTTTCGATTTTAGAGATGCAAAATTGAGCTTTTTAAAGAGTTTCCAAGAAAAAAAATGTAATTGTATACGTAAGAAATGTTTATATTTGTAAAATATATTATACCTTAAAAAGTGAATTGTGCTTATAAAAAAATAAACTTTTAAGCTTTTGGGATCTACATGCAGTTATATTTTTGTTAGCTCTTGAAACACGTAAGTAATACTTTATATGAGTTACAAGCCCTATTTCACAAAAAATTGGAATATTGAACATTTTATGTTCAGACATTACAAAATAATCGTTAAAGGCAAAGCTATCACCACATTAAATCAATTTAAAATTTGTTTGTTACATTTTTGTATTTTCTTATTTACTCGGCCCAATAAGGCTACTCATATTCATTTGTCTTTGCTTTATTTTACAGGATGTACATATAACAACTCTTTGTGGATGTTGGCCAAATCCATTGAGTCTGACTGCCCCATTTACAGTGACGGATTAAAAAGTTGGAAAAAAAAAAGGGAAGGGGGTTTATCGCATTTATAAACTTGACTATATTTCAGTAACAAGTTTCATGATTTTATTTAATTAAAAAACAACGTGTAAACAACTGCTCTTGATTTATTGTGGTCTATTCATATTCATACAATTCACGTTTCAACATCTACTGCAGGAAAAAAACGCATAAAAAGTTACGCTTTAAAAATTGCTCTCTATTTCTTCTGAATGCATTGGCGAATGTAGCAAATGAAAAAAAAAGTGGGGTTTGCATTAATAAACTTAACAATATCTATTTGACAAATTTTTATTCTCTAAAATAATCTGTTCCATATTTGCAGCAGCAAGTTTCAAAACATAATTGATTTGCAAACAACATATAAACAACAGTTCGATTTAATATTGTATATTCAATTGCATAAAATACACATTATTATTTCAACAATATTATTGCAGAGAAAAACGGCTGAAATGTTTCACTTTCTGGAAACTGAAAACATCTGAATTCAAAACACATATACATATAAAATAAAAATTAGTTTTGGTTTCGGTTTTTCTTATTTTTAAATAATTTAATCTGCACTGTAGACGTTGTTGCTAAATTTTTATATAGGCTAGCGGTTTAAAGAAATGTAACAAATTTAGTTTAATTTTCGGATAACGTTATTTAAGTTACCAAGATATCTTACTAAATGTGCTACATTAGCCAATAAAGAGGCAAGGAAAGGCACAATGTTGGTGGATGACTGGAATACTAAATCGTAGTAAAATCTGAACTACTCACAAAATTCGATGACGTTAATTGCCCGAGTATATATTTTATTAGCGGACGTTTATTTGTATATCACAATGCGGTAGTATGTTTTACTTTCGAGTAAAAAATTAAAAACTGTTTTTCTAAAAGTAAGGACTTGAAATCACAAAATCCACAAAATTGGAAAACTATCATTTTAATTATTTTAAATATGACAATATCTAGGCTTCTACAAGAACAGAATTTCAAAAATACCCGCGTTTTGGTTTGAAAATAATTTTACCAACCAAAAATCTCTGCGCGATAGGTTCTATCGCCTGTCTCTGTTGCGAGAATTCCAAAGCAGTGAAACTCTAACAACGCAATAATTTCTATATTTTTAAGCATACTTTACTACGATATTTGCTCCAGTTTTGATAACAGCTCTCTGAAGGCGTTAAATTATATCAACATTTCGTAATATGTAATGATTTCGTACTCCAATGCCCTTTAAAGAGCTCGCATATATATCAGAAATTTTCGCTGCAGTGTGATAGAGATCCGGTTTTCGTTCGAAGCTACTAAATGAGCGCCTAACATGTTTATTTACAGAAAGAAGAAATACTTCAGACGGCGATTTTATCGTAATTTCAAGACGTAGTGGTTATTACTCACGTTATTTTGGAGCCTCCGACAATAGCCAGAAACAGTTTTTAGACTACCTCAGCTCTGGTAGAGACCAGCATTGGACTTTGCTACACATTCTTCAGCTGTAAAATTATGCGGTCACCATTTAAAGTGCCACAGAAAAAACTCGAATTACGAAAATATCATATATTCTAATCGATGTCTCCGCATGTAGAGGCGATACCGTTTTTAACTCGCGAACCAGTGCCGCCCTTATCACTTTCTTATTCCCATGCTTCGACAAGGACAACATGCTTGAAGTAAAAGGGACCCTTAATTGGTATAATTGTGGTAGTGGAGTTTGGATAGTTGTTTACAGTTGATGCCTTTAATGCTGATGAGATGGAAATGATCATATGTTGAGCAGCGACTAAGAGGTGTGGTGGGTGAAACAAACATATATGTTATGTGATATAAGACGCAATGGTCATTCTTCTGTCTTTATAGATTTAACGAATAAATGGAATTAAGTGTCAAACAAGAAGACTAATAGATACACATTAAAACACAACAAAATTCCAGTTGCCCCCCTCCACACCCCCTTAACAGAAGTCAAGGAGGTACTATACAACCATGTCCCCCTTAGTTCCGGCGCTCCTGGTGGTTCGTATGAGTCACATCCAGATGTTTATCCAACCAACCATGACATGTTAAAAATACTGCAGCAGCAGAACGAAGTTTCGCGTCTTGTAGGACTTTATATTCATACTTCTGATGAGGCTGTGATTAGTAAGTTTGTGACCTGTGCTAAAGTAAAACTTAATTTTGTGCTTTAACGTCCTGTTTTTTTTTGTCTTTTTTGGCCTAAATATATATTGAAATAATGCAAATTTGTAATGCTCTTATCAGTCATAATACTGTATTATATCAATTAGAGTAAAACTTTTAATTTTTTTATATCATTTAAAATTTTAACAGTTATTTTCGTCTTATGACTGAGAAATATCTATTACATAGGCCTCTACCTACCATAGAAATTTAAGGTCAATGTTTGGACTTATAACATTTCTCATAAAATATGTTCATTCAAAAATTATTATATAGTGTTGCCTGCTTAGTGTAATAAAACATGGTGGTGAAAAGCTACACTAATGCCAAATTTACCGAGATAAGAAGTAACATATCTAAATGATCTTATGACGCAATTTACATGACTATGATGGTAACCTATTGCCGATGTGTGTATATGTAGGCAAGTTGCCATAAATAGTTTCTATACTTCTTTGTTTTACTATTCTTTCTCTGTGCCCTGTGAACGATACAGCCTACTACTAGTGACAAAACTGATACTCATCATCCTCCCTCCCCGGAAAAGATTTCTGGATACGCGTCTGCTTCAAAGCATACTTGAGGCACACTTATTCTGTATATATTTAAATATCTTTCGCCAAGAAACATTATGCTGCCCTGCCGGCTTATTATGTCCGCGGTGTAAACCATTTGTGCGTTAGGTGACGAACTGAATCGTGAAAAAAAGTGGCGTGATTTCTACTAACTCTTCATAGTGTCACTACCTTTACGAACAGCTATAGATAAATATTTTAATTCAAACCGATACGAAGCACTTCATGTTTATTATTCTTTAAATTAAATGTTAAAGTTTCGTCAATCACTTAGTCTTTCTTGTAATCTTATTCCAATATTAAATTGTATTGAACTGTGGGACACCCTATCGCTGCTGAACCAAATATTTATTTATTTTGTTCATACTGCTACAAAGCGTTTTTCAACAATAAATTTATTTTGCTTATGACCCATTGGCGAGATGCAGACATATCGCGAAGTTTGTTGAATCGATTTAGTGCAATTTACGTGACGTAAAGAGGATATTCTACTACAAAATGGCGTATATTCGACTTAAATTTCAGACACTTTGTACACTCAAACAGGTGTAGATAAATTATTACAGTATTCCTACGCATAATATTATAACACATAGATGAAATAAAGAAAAAAAAGTCAAATTTTAATTTTAAAGCAATTTGTACTACGTAAGTCGTAACTTATCGCACGACACCCTCGTCATATGCAGTTATAAAGTTACCATTTTACCCCACAATAGCAGTATTGAATATAATTAATAGGATCACTAATTATCTCTCAGTGATTGTCGCAGTAACAGAACATATCAGTGATCTGTGAATATTTCGTCTGTGTTATTTCAGTGTTTTGGAACAATTATAGGCCAACGTGTTAAACCTGTAAATTAAAGAAAACGTAAACTTGAATACAAATTTGACTTGCAAATGTAGTTTTGCAATCCGTTTAAATGCTTACTTACGTACAATGCAGTTTCAGAGAATCGTCAGAAAATTTCGTTTCGGAAAAAAAAATCTGTCATATTTTAGTGGGTAATATTTTTCCATTGCTAGATTTAATGGTTGCACAATAAAGTAGGGAAATATATTCTAATGTAACATCACAATGGGTGATATTTTCAGAGGACTTATATTTTGAATTTGATGACATAAATGTTACTGATGTTTTGTCTGCCTAAATTCCAGAGAATTGAGTGGTTTCAGTATTCCTAGCCTCGCACAGGGGACTACCCAGGAGCGTGCGTAAATGCGTAACAATGTCTTATAGGTATCGTCAGCAGAATAGAAACAGTAGTTGACGTTACTGAGATTACTGAATCAGTAAAATCAGCAGTATCGAAATACGGAAATTTAACCTACACTTAGGCTCACATTTATGAAATTATAATAGGCTAACCACCAATAAATACAATTCAATGTAAGTTTAGTAAGGCCGTTAAACAACAAGGTAAATGTAATAGCATTTAAAATTTAAATTACCTAGATTGGTGGTAACGAAATATATGGCGACTAAGACTTTCAAGAAATACATCTGTGAAGGATATGTAGCGCATGTATCCTGCAATGAATTATAGTTTTTGGCCATTTTCTTTTTATGATTGAAGTTACATTGACTGTGTTTCGCTTTATGCATATTCATTCAGTTTTTGTTATTTAAATTACTGTAATAAAGTTCAACCATGACGTAATTTTACCGCCAAGGTTCAATTATGCAAAAATTACAAAATATAGAGAGTTATCATCAACAATATCATAGTTGGAGTGCATGACAAATACCGCCATTTGCAATTATATTGCCACACACTAAGATTAAACATAATTTAAATTGGTTCAGTGCGGTAATACAGTCATTATTATTTCGTACGTGTTTTCATTTAAATGACCTCAAAGAATAAAAGAAATCTTACGGAAACATAAATGTCCGTTAATTTTATTCAAAGAAACTGCATTTAACCAAAGAAGCACTACAATTTGTAGTCGCAAAGTCTATGTTGAAGCATTATACTGACAAAACAAGTAAAATCCCGAAAACTTAATCTGAAGCACGATACAACACAAAGTTGATTTTAGGAGAAATCTAACGTTCTAGTGCATTACGGGTCATTACGTGAAATAAGTTTGCTATCGCCTGAAAAAGGATACATTGAAAATAGATTCATTTGGTGTTATAATCATTCCCTGATCAATTATGTAAGATATTAGAAGAAAGTTCCAGAATCAATAACTTACGACGTCTATATTCAACAAACTTTATATTTTAAAATAATACTTGTATTTGTATCGAAAGTGCGGGGCCTGTTCTTGAGCTGTTATTCCACCGAGGCGGCAAAGGCTGCCAGGAGGGGGGACGGTATAGTTGTAAAGTGATAATGTTGTGGTTGGGTCCTTGACCACTGATAGTGGTGGGCGAGGGACGGTAAAGAAAGGATCTCAGCGGGGTGGTGTGTGGTAGGGCAACAACACCGGCCGGGGGGTCAACATTCATTGTTCTTTTCTTATAGCTCTGCTTGCAAGTTTTTGTGGTTCCTTGTGAGTGAGATATTTCGGTCAGCGCTTAACATTGAGGTCTTCAGCGCTGGTGAGGGGTGACATGCGGTGAGTGTGGAACAGTACCGGAATGAAAATGTGTGTGTATGCGGGTAAGGGGGGGGGGGTGAGAAGTTCTCCGAGAAAATCTTGCCGACTAGTGGCATCGTCCGGCACGATTCCCATATGTGAAAATCCGGAGACCGAACTCGTCGGTAATCGAACCCGGAACACCTTTGTATGAGAGAATGGTCTGACTATTCAGCCATCGCGGCCCCTGGTTCCTTGTGTAATATCACTTGGTTTCGAGGGTTTTCTATGCTTTGAATATTGAGTTTCTTTAATTCGCTTATACAGTAAGTTAATTCATTGTTTTGTTGCAATGAATTAATTACTTAGTTTAGTTTCATAAGTTACATTAAGAATCTGTCAAAAATTAAACACGTTGGTGTAGTAGACTATATCAGAACTAATTAAGATTTCTGAGTTAGTAGATTGTACAATGTCTACGAGGGTTCTTTCTCGCACCGGTGATTCCAATAGGGGAATGGGGGTTCAGTATCCGCCATTTTGTAATAATAGCGCTCTAACTTTTAAATTAGCTTGTTATTTTTCTTTTAAGTTTTAGGCATCGACAAGGCACACGACATAGCTCGTTCCCTAATACACAGTGCCTATATTACATTTGTAACCATCCGCAGAAAAAACCGGTTTCCTTCCTCAAGTAGTGGAGATGTAAAAACTTGATAATGATTACGAAAGTAATTTCTGTGCCTTATCAGGCGGATAGTTTAGATAAATCTCTTTATAAGGAACTTACACAGAAAATTAGGAATTCTAAGGTGACGGGTACCGATCGCTCTTAACACACAGGTGGGGACGGACAGTTAAGGCCACGGTCTTTCATTTATTTCAAAAAATTGCATATAACTCAAATATTTTTTAACCAAAGGCTGTGAAAAATTTGAATCTATGTACAGCCACACAATACACAATTTTACCAGAGTGTTTTTTTTTAAATAGTGTACCGTTTGCTAGCAAAGAATTTTTTTGCTTCATTTTTGCTTATTTTGACAACAAAATATGTGATACTTCAGGGGCAAAAAACTAATAATCAGTTCGGTGTATTGCCACAGAAAGAAAAATTCCGATACAAACGATTATATTATATAAGTGTTGATACTGTAAGAATTAATTTTTGATATGCGTGTTAATTTGCATTAAAAATATTTTTGAAACTACAGCAAAACTAAATAGCGAGGCCTTAATAGTAATGCATAAGGAGAACAAATACAGCAGTGTTATCTAATACAACTGATATTGCTTTAGGGACCTCTTTTGAATCGTGTTTCATTGTATCGGCTTCTTCATCTGTCGGGTACAGATACTCCACCTTGTGGATGATACCGACAACTGATATTTGGAAAGGTATGTTGTCGAAACTAGTGATGAAAATGTATTTATTTCATGTTTGTGGACTTCTTTGCTACTATCGAGATCGTCACAGTAACTGTCAGTACAACTTTGGATGGTGAGGGAAAGTGGTGGATGAACTGTGAGTTTAAACGATCGACTAGCATATAAAGATCTTGTTCCTCTAGTTGTGGATTTTGTACAGTAGTCACAGTACCGATGCCGACACAGCTCAGTTACACCTCACTGCTCTCCAGGTCGCATTTAAGTATGTGCTGGAGATAGGAAAAAGTTTGGTGACTGTCATTTGATTTGGATAGAGAACATTAAAAGAAGCCATACCGTCAATGATTAATTATATCCCGTGTGGATACTGTTCTAGTAGACATACTTGCATTATATTTCTGTGCACGTATTTTGCTGTAGATCTTCACGTTTCTGCTTCCTTAGTAAACACTTATGTTGGGAAAAGTGAAAACTCATTATCAAGTACTGGGATGATACTTAAACTACACTGTAAACTGTATTAGTGAATTAACACAACGATGCAATGGAGTATCAAGAATGTTGGTATGGTAAACTTGTTTCCCATACATCAAAGGTAGTGTTTCCATTCATTTTTAGTAAGCAGTCAACTGTACACTAATGTTACCAGACACGTATAGTAACATAGCTGATTATTTGCTCTATCTACAACCTGAAGCATGGTAAGTGTGCCGTACAGTGTACGGCTTGAAAACTTCCAAAACTATTTGGCAAGTTTTTACAGTGTACGAAAACTGAACTGGATCCCAATATGTGTGAATACACTATGTCAGGGTCTAGTGTTCCCGTTGCATTTTACATGTTCATTTTTGTGATGATCATGTGGAAATCTTCAAGCCAAATTTTTCCGAATTTATCAAAAAATTCCAAGTAGTTGACAACATTCACCTCTGTTCGGGCAACTTTTCTACTTACTAAGCATGTTGGGTGGAATTAAGAGGGTCGATTTTACGTTCTAGTTTCTGTCAATTTCTTTCTCAAACAGTTTTATCACTCAATAATTTTAATTTTCCTCCTGCTTTGTGTGACGCCTAAATGATGTCCTTAGTAACTTCAGACATATGTTCCTAGGTATTTTCTAACTAACATGCCATATGACTAGGAGCCCAGATTCTCAGTGTTTCGGTTTTCTGGAAATTCCAATGATATTTGCTTAACGAAGACCATACTCCATTAAAGTAGACCTGATGTACATGTTACTCCAAATTCTAGCACATACACTTGTGTAGTGTATCATTATGTGCTGACTTTCATAATGTATTTAAAAAATAACAATAATCCGGATTAACGGCGAGATAGATTCGATGCATATTACATCAGTTTACTCACTACTCTAGGCTCAATTACTTCGGCCACTGTGCCTATCATTTACTCCTTTGTGACAAAGTAATTACATGTAACTCGTTGCTGTTTCAGTGATAAATATATTTAATATATTTTACGAATTTCTGTTTTCCACAGAAGGCATGCGGTCGACTATGCTATACGAGGTCGGATCTACCAATCCACTTGAAAGTTTTTAGCATTTAACTTCATATGTTAATCTTCCGTGTAAATTGTCCAGATAAAATGGTTTAATTCAAAATTAATGTAAAATGGCAAAATCGACAGACTACGTTTATTTAACAAAAGAAGTGTTTGTTTTAGAATTATGGCTTGTCATTTCTATACTTACATAAATTAACAATGTTAAAGACTGTTATGGGATTGCTTCTACTGTACGCCTACTAATTTAGTTTCGACTATGAAAGGTTACTGAATCTCAACGATAATATACACCATTGAATCTTTTAACGCGTTCTGCATATGGCGCGTTGTTAGCGACAGATTTTGTAATATGTTTGCGTCGCG
The DNA here is from genome assembly GCA_003012365.1 of Medauroidea extradentata. Lineage (NCBI taxonomy): Eukaryota > Metazoa > Arthropoda > Insecta > Phasmatodea > Phasmatidae > Medauroidea > Medauroidea extradentata. Next base: position 6,244 of record PNEQ01024144.1, on the reverse strand, counting down.
TCAATGGTTCACAGACGCAGAAAGAGGTATTTGTAAAATTTTCGATGAAAAGTCATAAGAAATCTAAAGTGCCAAATATTGAGGAAGGTGATTACATATATTTGTACATACCCAGTGTTAAGAAAGGTAAAGTGTCAACGTAAAGTAAATGTGCACAGCAATATATTAAAATTGTCGAAGGGAGTCTCAGGACAAGGTAACCTGATAACTGTGGAAACCAATGCAGAGTTTAGAAAATTAAATCTGCAGAAAGTAAGGAAAACAAAGAATAAAATAAAACACAGTACTGAAAATAATGAAAATGCATATAGTAATGATGTCGATGGGGGTGAACTGCAGAGTGGTTCAGATGATGATTCTGATGATAGTGGTAGGTATCCCATGTTACCCCCCCCCCCATTCTAAATGACAGAAATTAGATAAATGATATAAGTGAGATAGGTGAAGTAGAAGAAATAGTTGCAGAAAGTCCTTGTGAAGATAGCCTTCTGAGAGATAGTAATGATGAGGAAAATGGAAATAATGTTGTAGACAACAAGTGAGAACCATCGAGATATCATAGGGCAAGGGTCCAATCTACATTTGATGAGAGATATAAATTGCATTTGCGTTCCAATGCGAGAAATAATTTAGGTGAAATGACTGACGAAACAGAGAGTAATTATGAGTAACATATAAATTAGTGATGAGTGCCAAGTATTCTGTCATGTTAGAAATGTCACTTTGACAATGTTATGTTGAGAAGTTAACGAGAGAAATAAAGACTTAGAATCAGGAAATTGGTTTGCATTGCAGATCACACCCTAGGAACTGGCGTGATACTGGTGTAAGAAAATGATGTGCTGTTTATGGGAGACAAGTGGATGATTGTGCTAGACCTACCCATCCGAGAGATAGAGAGCTTATTGTCGACAATTAAATCGATAATAAATTACATTGAGAAATTAGTATGTCAATGTTATGAGAATCTTACAGGGATATATCACAAAGCCCCAGTCCTTGATAAAATGATTGACGATCTAGAAGGAGAAGATTCGGAATTATTGATGATATTGCTGATGGCAGATAAAAGCGTTAAGAGAGGATTAATTAATGTAGGAGGTTCAGTGCTAAAGTTTTTATTCGGTACTCTTACGAATGATGATTATGTTAGAATACATGAGATAACAGGAAAGTTAAATGAGAAACAGGAGAAATTGATACATATAGTAGAAGAACAGTTAATGTATATTAATAGCTTAACAGATAATGTAAATATAAATACGAATGATATTTCAGTTTTAACTAAGAAATTAATTTCCGAAATCAGTACAAGATATTCGCAAGGTAGAGAAGCAGAAGTTACAATGATTCTAATTAAAACTACGGTAAATTATAACAGTGTAATACGAGAGTTAGAGGTAACAGTATAATTGTTGAAACAAGAAGTGACAAAGATAAAAACCTCATTAGATATTATATTTTCAGGAAAACTTCCTAGTGTATTGTTAACTCCGGGTAATTTGTCAGAAATATTGAGAGGCATAGCTTTAACGTTACCAGATGATAGCACATTAATTGCAGGAGTAGAGTTAGATCATGTGTATAATTATTATGAGATAACAATGAAATATGCCTTAGCAACTACGAATGGTATACAAATAATAATTGAATTTCCTTTGAAATCTATGAACAGATATTTCACGATTTACAGAGCTTATCCATTTCCAATCTTTGATCAGAAGTTAAAGAGATTTGTTCAGATTGTACCAAGTCATCCTTATATAGGTATTTCAGAGATCAGACAGTTCTATGCTCTTATGACGGAGGCTGATTTAAGTGAAGTTAAAGGAGGTAGTAATGTAGTTTGTCCAGCCAATGTCCCAATGTTTTCTATAAAGATTCCGAATTGTTTAATGAACATGACAATAGAGACGAGTCATGATTATAGTTTGTGTAAGAGAGAAGTGCTAGGTAATTCATTTATGCCAGTGTTTATTAGGTCAGTTGATGGAAATAGTTGGTTATATTCAATATCAGAGAAAATGAAAATTACTAAAGTTTGTTCAGGTAAAGAAAACTGTACTAAAGTAGTAGATGAGTGGATACAGGCACAAGGACGGATTTCTCAGGTAAGCAATTGTAAGATTTTGAATGATGAAATTCAACTACTCCCACACAGTAATAAAGTAACTCAAGTAAAATATAATTTCGAAGATGTTAAGGTGCAGGATATAAAGTTTTTATTAATGGCGGTAGAAAGTAACGAGATTGAAACAGCAGAAGTAGAATTTCAAATAACTACAAGTCATGTTAATTATGGATCGAAAGTTGATTTAAAACACTTGATGTCACAAGTTAAACAGTTAAAGAACATTAAGATTGCAGAACTACAAGGAAGGAAGGAGATGTCATCCTTAGCTATAATTATGGGTCTTGGAATCTTCATACTCGTCCTATTCTGTCTGAGACGACAGGTGATGTCCCTGGTAAAGAAACATTTACAGAGGAAGGAGGGTAATCAACACAAGCTGATGGCAGACCATGATGTTTCGTCCGAGAGTCGATGTGAGGACATCGAGCTGTCCGAGAACCAGAGCAGAGCTCAGCAGCCCTTTCCAGCATCCAGTGTTTCAGTTGCAACAAACCATAACCATTCCATTGTTACGACTTGTTTTAGTCGTAATGCAGTCATAAGAAGCAACGAATAAGGGAGTACCTCATCAATAAGTGTTGTGTGAAAAGTGTTTAAAAGCAGAGTAAAGTGCGTGTTTAAACAAATAAAAAGAAAAATTGCAAAGTCTAAAGGATAACGAGAAGGAAAGAAAGTGTAAATATCACTCACATAACAAATATATATGTTCATGTGAAAGATCTAAATAATCGAAATATATAATATCTCTAATAATAAAATATACATTCAATTAATCACAAGTTGCAAATCAAATTAATAATACGTTAAAATGCTAGTATTCAAGTTGTTTATTGTTCACATATTTAAGTAATTGTAAACTCTTTGCGTATATATGACAAGAGTAAATATTTTAATGTTTAATGTTAAGTAAGTTTATGAAATGAAATAGTACCAGGTAAAAGAAAATAATCACAATGTACACTGCATGAGAATTATAAAGTTACAACAGAGAGAATTGCACACGTCAAAGAAATTTGCTATAAAATTAAACCCCCGAGAGAAAGAGATTGAACTTTATGTCACGTTTATCACAAGGAAATTTTAAATTTTTTATGTGTATATTATGAAATGTTTGAAGTGTATTAAGTCATATAGTGATTGTTTAAGATGTATTGATTTGTTTCAGATTTCCAATAGTGTATTCAGGATTGAATTATGTGAATTCACTAGGGAAAACCTGACACGGGTATTTCTTTGAAATATTTGAAATTAGTTTGATAAATTTAACATAATGTTAATGTAAGTTCAGTCTGTTAGTAGAATGTATTTTACATTTCTTGAGCATGGAACAGATTCGTATGCTTCAAGAAACCAAGATGATGTTGCGTGCTGCGCAGCGAGCCATATAAGTGTGACCTGAAAGAGCACATCCGTTAGCGAGATTCTATCGCCGCGCCAGCCATCACTTCCCGTCGAACACAGGAGGAGACGCAGAATGTTATTTCACTTGCATATACTACAGTCCCATCAAGTTAGCAATTACAAAGAACTTTCCAAGCATCGAACCGATGATCTTCGGACTAGATAGACCCAGTCATGATGGGAGAGGGTGGTTGTAGTGCCCAGAACACAGTTCAGACATTGCATCAGAAAGCAGTTCGCCTCACATACATGTTATCAAGGCTAACCGGTAGTTACACATCCGGTACAAGTTTATTATAGAGTTGATTGTCAGACTCTGGCAGTGTGACTAGCCCTCACATGACCAGTATTTCCATGAGGTCACATCCTGTTTGTTTCAACATGTACTGCCTTGTGACCAAGTCAGTAAAAACCAGTTATATCAGTCCTGTACCAAGAACACTGAATCGTGTGGCCAAGTCATGGCGAGGGGTGTAGAGGAGTATGTCCGCTTGGTAACTATTGCCAACGCCCAGAGAGTGGAGGGAGAGATCCAGTTATTCCAAGCACCACACCAAACTCAGTATATATGGAAGCAGCCATATCGAAGATGCCATCATTCTGCAGGGAGACCTATGAGACTTTATATGTCGTGCTGCCTGAGAAGGAACTCCTGTGTGTCCTGCTATCCGACTTGCTGCTCTATGTGTTTAGTTATGAATCTGTTCATATTGAGTTTATTAATAACATTAGGGAAATAAGCTTATCCCAGTGAATGTAAGTAGTCACATTCACTGCTTGTAATTGCTTTTCCTTTTGAGATATTAAACTTACATACTAAAACTTTATTATTTTATTCGCATATTAGTTAAATTTTTATGTGCACTGATGGCCAGGTGCTACATAACAAACATGCGAGTAATATGTAGCTGGGAGAGTCCCGTAGTGCATATTAATTTGCAAAACATAATGTCAGCTGAAGTGTAACAAGGAAAACAACTGTATAGAAATACATTCAGCTGGAACATGTGAAGGAAATTTCAACATATGAAGTCACTAAATAGTGCGTGAGCCATGTTATATACCCCATATGGCCATGATGAAAGACAGTAGTGACACAGCTAAACTTAAAATAGTTTTAAATTCTTCGATAAAAACATTGTCTTGTGTTTCCTTAAATTATAAATTGATGGTAGGCTCAAAACTTTAGGAAAATTTATTTCATTGTTGGTAAGTGAACCCGGCCTTTTATGATCTGCGATTCATCTTATAAACCTGCTCCACTATTGGACATTTAAATTTACACAGCCAGTCACTCTCTAATGATTAAGCTCTAAAAGTCTTAATTATGTGAATGATTAAACTGAAATTGCAGTTCCTTGCGAGGTACTTGCATCGCGCCTAATGTCCGATAGAGACATGGCCTCGACTGTATCAGTGCAGCTGTCGCAAACAACACAATAATTTTAAAGTTCTCTTAATCTTGTCAAGATTGTATGTGCTACAATCGTTCTGTTTTAGGATGTCACTTCAGTAAGGTTCCCGTGGCAAAGTTTATCAAAACTTATTTGTCCGCAAAACAACTATTACGTCAAACTAATGTGACTCTATTCCCAATCTGAATCGTGAAAGTACAATGAAAAAGGTTAACATCATCACAATTAAACTTTTGCAAATTATCCAATATCGATCGATAATTGGCAGCGCGAGCACCCCTTTCTAAGGCCCCTGCGAACTCCTGCACCGATCAAAGCTTCCAAAAATACACTGACTGAAATTGTAGCTGACCGTCCGAACCTCATTTCGAAGGGGTTCATGGGCAACTGCCCCGATCCAGTTTCGGCACCCCTAATGAACACAACCCTCGCGATCTCCATGTTTCTCAAACTTACGTTAACTACATGCAGGCAGCCGTCTCTGACTCCACAGGAACAAGTCCCCCTACAACTTAGCATGGAGTACATATACTTACATTAACTACAAGGTGATGGCCACCTCTTTCTCCATGGGGGACGAGTCCACATACAACCTAGGATGTAGCATGTGTACTTATATTAACTACATGCAGGTAGCCGCCTCTTACTACACGGGGACAAGTCCCTCTACAACTTAGCACAGAGTACATTTATTTACAATAACAACATGGAGACAGCCACCTCTGTCTCTTCGGGGGACAAGTCCACATACAACCTAGCATGGAGCATGTGTACTTACATTAACTACATGTAGCAGCCCCTATGTCTCCAGAGGGGAAAAGTCCACATACAACCTAGCATGAAGCATGTGTACTTATATTAACTACATGGAGACAGCAGCCTCTGTCTCCACGGGGGACAAGTCCACATACAACCTAGCACGGAGCATGTGTACTTATATTAACTACATGGAGACAGCAGCCTCTGTCTCCATTGGGACAAGTCCACATACAACCTAGCATGGAGCATGTGTACTTATATTAACTACATGGAGACAGCCACCTCTATCTCCACGGGGGACAAGTCCACATACAACCTAGCATGGAGCATGTGTACTTATATTAACTACATGGAGACAGCAGCCTCTGTCTCCATTGGGACAAGTCCACATACAACCTAGCATGGAGCATGTGTACTTATATTAACTACATGGAGACAGCCACCTCTGTCTCCACGGGGGACAAGTCCACATACAACCTAGCATGGAGCATGTGTACTTATATTAACTACATGGAGACAGCAGCCTCTGTCTCCA
>PNEQ01024142.1:24028-34364 GCA_003012365.1 Medauroidea extradentata | reverse complement strand
TCGTGGATTTCTAACGCCGTGGGGCGTTTCGCGAATGTAATACGGAGCGTATTTACACGCATGTTGAGACTTATTGAACAGACTTATAGAAAAGACTAATACAAACTTACGCGTACACGCGCGCGGAGTGGCCCGTTTGCCACTCGAGGATTAGCACACCGCTACGCGATGTGCACCCGACAAGCTCTGCCACTCTACTCTTTTCTCCACTGAGCCAAGTGGCCGGACCTCGTCTGAGCTATCCAATCACTTGTGTAACGATATCCGAAAAAATATACGCATGCTGTAATGCTTTTAAAACCACAAATTTGTTGATTTTGGATTATTTGGGCTTTTAAAACGCTAGTGGGTTATTATTTAGTATTTCTGCTGCCACAAAGTTTCATTTTCTGTATGATTATAATGTTTTTGTTTTCTCTTTCATTATTAAAAACTATATCCGTCCAGCAAGCGGTAAAATACGTTGTAACGTACGTAGCCGTCTGTAGGGCTAAGCGTACAGCGCATGCGTAGTTATATTAGGACAAGGAAAAGTCACAGATTAGTCTTGAATAAGCAATTTCCTGAACCTAAACCCTTATACAAACGTTTAGGAATACCGGCCTAAGACGTTGGGAATTACGTCAGTCGAACAGCGCAAGGTGTACGATGATCTGCAGGAGACGATACGCTAAAACGTGAACCTGCACAAGAAACACACAGATATGTAAGGGCGTCTGAAGATCTTGATTGCAATGAGTCAAATTGATGTTACACTCAGCAAATAGTCAGGTGGAGCATCCAGATGCGAAAACAGCACAAGAGATAGCAATGCACATGAAACAGGTAACAAGTAAATTAAGAAATTCGTCCAAGTTCTTCTGAATCAGCTCGTTGCCAAGTGCGATGAACTGAAAGCAGTTTCAAAAATGAAAGTACTTGTATTTTTATTTGTTTTTTTATGGTACAAACCCTACTCATTATGGAACCACACACATGTGACAAGGAGACTGAACTACTAATGATAAATACCCACCATATGGCATAAGTCAAAAAGTCAGTACACTATTCTGGGATGTAGGATACAGAGATCAATGTAATTTCTATCATTTTTTCCCTCTCATTTCATGATTATTTGCTACGTTTATTCTTACTGTTCTTTCTGCTTCCGTCCGTATCTACGACGATTAAGGTTATTACTGAAATATTGATGATGTGCCCAGCTAGCAAAAGAAAACTCACATTTCTCGTTATAAAACAATTGCCGACGAACCCACGCATCTCGGGTTGCAGATTCCGTTGACGTTGAACTACTTCGACTTATACTAGCGAAACAATTAAGTATTTTCTTCCAGTGTTGAAAAGATAATTGACGGAGTTAAGTTATTTGGGAAACGGCCGCGACTACCCGGAAGTCCACTCGACTGGTGACCCCTAAGTACGCTGTCCACCGCCCCGCAGTTTGACGACGACGAAGAAATTATCCCTTTTTCACCGGAGTTAAACACGTGTTTCTTGCTTGCTTACATATTCGCGTCTCCCCCAGCATCCCGCGTACTCATCTGTAAGCTTGCATCCCTTCTCCACCCCCGAGCACAAGGAGGTGACAAAGTTCCTCTCAGCCAATCAGAGAGAGGCACCCTGTCTTCCGCGAATGCGTGAGTCCGCTATTGACGGCCTACGTTTATTACACAAAATAAAGTTGTACATTTTAACATCACTAAAATACATAAATAATCTCCTTACTTTTTAATATTATTGACATCTCTTAATTAATACATTATTACAATAAGTATTTCGTTACCAGTGTGCCGGAGAAGGTGGGGGAAGAAAGAGCGGGAAGAGAGAGAGAGAAAGAAAGAGAGAAGACGAAGGAGGGGGGACAAGGGCTATTCTTTCGGCTCCAAAGCCCACACGTGGCGTTGCAGGCTGCAGCTGGCCTTCTAGGTCGCCAGATTGATGGGTAGGCCTACTTACTCACAAAAACTATAATGAACACATGCAAACTTATGCTAATTACATTACCATAATTGACCAAGTGGCGCTTTGCAGGTTACAATGATACCAAACAAGATATATTTATTATTGTATGATTTATGATAGTGATAGTTTTAGGTGTTTTTAATTACAGTGGATGGCGTATCACATACGCCTTGATGTATGACGAGTGCGTCAAACCTGTATATACCTCTGACCATTGCACTGTAATAAATATTAATGTTGAATCCACTTAATTGAAACTATTGATAGTACAGAAAAAGGAAGAAAAATGTCTTAAATTGTATGTTATCACTACATTTTATAGCATATATGAAATATGCCCGTTACATGACCCTCTCGAATTGTTTCGTGAACAGAAGCATAGATGAATGTTTACAAAAGATTCGAAGCCGCCAAAATACTAGTATCTTAACCTATGTTTTACCTCAATGCAATGAAAGTCAACTTACTAATCTCTACTACCGATTCACATCTTAGAACAACAAAACATTTTAAAATCTCGTAAATTCACATAAGTTTTTTCCTTTTATTATTAATTTTTTTATTAAAACTCATTTCATTCCCAGTGTCAGTAAATTTTCATAGTCAAAAGTTTTGTTTTTTGGACTTACACACATACAATTTTTTCAAACTTATTTCGTCGTTTCTTTTCTCGTTTCCAGTCTATGCCCTTGGGATGGTCAAAGCTAGTCACTATACAAAATATTTTCTGCTAAGGCCGCATGAAGCCATCGTGAGTGGGGGAAGAGCAAGCCGTTTCTTTCTTTTTGTCCAAAATCCTTGGTTTCTCCCTAAGTTAACAAGACTAGACCCCAGCTGCAAGACATCCCCGTCAGTAATATGATTTGGCCGATTCCAGTGCAGGAGTCGGTGTGAGGATTTCTGCCGAGTGAGGATTTGACCGCCATGTTGTGAGGTCACGGCCCCGGCCGCCATGTTGTATGACCTTGACCTTTAACCGTGACCTTGACCTTGAGTGTCATATTACCAAAATTTTCCCAAATTTCTAAAATTTCAAAAAATTAAAAAATTTTCAAAAAATTTAAAAAAATTTTAAAATTTCAAAAAATTCCGAAAAAAATATTACCTCAATTTTGCTTCCGGACGCCATCTTGTTTCCGGCCGCCATCTTGGTGTTTCTTCCGAAAATTTTACGATTTCGCATTCCATTATAACCCCGCACGTATTTAATAAAAAACTTTTTAGTAAAATTATTTTTAATAAAAACTTTATAGTAAAAAACTTTTTTAAAATTTATTTAATAAAAAAACTTTTTATATAAAAATTATTTAATTAAACGAACTGCCGGCACATCTTACCCGGACGAGCTCCATCAACACACTGACGCCCCCCACCACTTTTTACATGTATATATTAACTTATCTCCCCCCCTATCCCATCCTTTAATTTAATTGGCCGTTAGTCACGTGATGAATTTCCCCTCTCCTGCTTTCCCCTCTTACTGACGTTCGTGTTATAACCCGCTCAAACTACCACCCCCTCCTCCCCCCTTCCCATACCCTTCCAAAAAAATTATTTTTCCTTCTACTTTATGTTCCATTTCCCCCACCAACGTTTCCACTAGCCAATAGGAACGTCTTCCCCCCTCTTTGCACAATGGTTTAATAAAAAGCTATGTAATGCATGGAAGCACTCGGTATGTTTTTCTCCAGTATCAACTTATCTCTTCAGATGAAATGTATGCTTGCTGTTCAGCCGGACAAAAAATATTATCTACTATAGTGACATATGGAAAGTATAAATCTTTAACATTGCTAGACAGAGAGAACGAGCTACCGTACTTGCCCAAAGAATTTCTTCTCGTCTACGCTCCGCACGAGGTACCATCAGTGTACAAGTTCCTGCCACATCATCTAAAAGAAGACGAGGGAATTCTCGACTGTTTTCCATGCAAGGAGTGTTTCCGGGGCCATACTTCGCTTCCGGACACGCCACATCGCAGAAGTTGGTGCAAGGCGCTACGACGCTCGTCAACGACCAGCACTTCACCCTACTTCAGTAAGCATCACGTCTAGTTACAGCAGTACTCCAAAGAAGCCTACCTGCGAGACCGAGTAGTGACATTTTCCCAAGTAAATTGCACGCAGTAAAATGTACTGTAACATCCAAGGCTTTCGTTCGCAAGACACATTCACCATCAAGCAGGTGTCAATATCGGACAGCGACGATGACCTGACGAAAATACATTACTATGAACATCTCGGTACCTAATAAATTAACGTTCAAATCCGACCCATCATTTTAGCGTGACTCTGAGACGCGTGGGGGCTAAATGACGAGGGACTGTTTACAGGGGGAAGGTTAAGAAGACCCATAGGCGCCAGTTCCGCAGTTTTAGCTCGGCGAAACATGAGCACGAGACGTCTTTCTCAGGTCGTGTGGCCGATGACCACGTGACTGCCCCCAAGCAGCGTCGCTGATGTTGGCGATCTTGAGCCTGGATATGTACACATACACACACACACACACACTTAGCCCCTGTTTAGGCCAGGGCCACGCCTCTTCAACACTGAAGGACACGTGAATTATTGGGTTCAGACCAAGTCCTGATACAGAAATGAAAAGCTCTATTGATATAAATGAATTTAATAGTACGTGATGTTTAGGTGCATATTGACTACAAACTGTAACCGCGGTGTAGACGGCGGTCCGGCCCCTGGACAGAACTCGCATGTTAATATTTACTGACTGTAGCTGCACTAGACACTACACAAGGTTCAGGGGCGGCGCGAGAGTGCGCGAGAGCCTCCCGCACGTGTGCACTGCTCGGTCGTCCGGCGGACAAGACCCTGCCTCTGGGAGATCGCGCGTAGAAGGCGCAGCATCTCCCGCCAAGACACAACAAAACAAAATGAGGTGAAGTGGTGATGGTGAACAAATGAATACACCAGATGCAATTAATAATTAAAACATATTACATTGTTTACGGCACTAGAAAATTTAAAACAACCCAATAATAAAATTAAGAAACCTGACAATGGCTTTAATTTAAATGAGATTATTATAAAAGTATATCTGCTTGTCCGTCTTTTATTAGCTAACACATGTATCTAATTAAGAAGGTGTCTGTGAGAAAATTAACTACATTTAAATAAAAATAAAGAATGTTTAACTAGAAGGTTGCCAACTTGGGCAAGTATATTATACCCCAAGGGGTGTGGGCGGTAGGGTCGCACTGCATGTGGCCCGCTCCTATATCCAGACAGGGTGTAATAGTGCGAGGCCTTGGCGCTCGCGTCGTACACTCTCGCACACTTCCACTCACCCTAGCTGATGTTTGAGGTGCCCCGGGAGATATACATATTAGCGGTGCGGCCGATAATTAGCATATTCGCATCTGTTGCATCTGATGCCAGGGTAATGGGCGATCTGTAGTAGGACAAGCGGTCTGAGAAAGCTACGTGGACGTCTGGTTCACTTCAATATTGAGAGGACTTTGGTTGGCTGCAAGCAGAATTACGATACCTTAAACGGTTTGGACGTCATAGGTTAGGTGACTCACCAGGTATACACAAAAACCAACGTTGTGGACGCACCGTTATTTAAACCTGCATGCCTGCACTTAGATACTGCACATCTTACCCGAGACCACCTTGGCGTACATAATGTTAGTTATTGCTTATTTGTATACAGTCAATGCAGAGCTATGTGCCGTAACAGTCTTAATTTTGAAGCACGAAGTTAATACGAATATTAAGTACTTTATTGTAGAAAAATGTATCCCAGAGGATTCAATTTATGTACAGTTTCCGACAAACCTATAAAATTTTGTAGACTAAAAAAATAATTTTACAATGGAATTTTACACTTACGAAAGTTTGTAATGCAATAAATGTTTTCAGTGTGGGTAAACCTACATACGTATAGTACCTAAGTACATGCAACTCGTACTGTAGGTTTGCGTTCTTCATCCACTGACAGCACGTTTACTAACAGTGTCATGTAACTGACTTCACAACATTTCAAAGCAAAGGAAATAGTTCAAGAGGATTTTTCAACGTGTGCACGTTGACATCGGAAACCTTTAATTTCGCAGCTAGACCCTGAAATGAATCGATTAACGACTACAGAGAACATAAAATGCATTTTAGGTAACCAATGCTGACTTCTTAATAGCATTCTATTATTTTATTTATTGTTGACTGTGCGGTACTATTATTTTAAACCTTTCTAGACATTGTGCCTATCTCGCTGTAAGACCAATCAGTGGAGACCTGAAAGACTGGCGAGTTCAGTGACCTGTGTGTAGCCTAGCCTTCAAGAATATCTGTGTGCTCAAGTAGACAACAGCTGAACATTGCGAACAATCTGATTATGTGGTAACACGTGATTGTATTTGTGTTTAGTTGCTTCTTTGGTATTGGTTCAGCGTACTCCAGCAGCTGGTGCCGTGGTGGCCGAATGGTCAGACAATTCGCCTCCCACCAAGGTGATCCGGGTTCAAAAAATACCCGGCGGGGTCGGTCCTCGGATCTTCGCACGTGGGAATTGTGCCGGATGATGCAGTTGGTCGGTACGTATTCTCGGAGATCTCCCATTTCCCCCGCCCCTTCATTCCTGCACCGCTCTATACTCACTTCATGTCACCCCTCACCAGCGCTAAATATCTCGGTGTTAAGCGCTGACAAAAATCTCTCGCTCACCCACTCCTCCTGAAGCTGTCAAATAAGTCAAGGGTCAATTGCGAAAGAGGTACGAGCTTACACATTTTAAAAATATATATGACGTGTCTAAAAGAAAATGTGAATTTTTCGGGTCCGTACCAATTGGCAATGACGAAGAATGTTATCTTGGATTCGTGTGTAAAGGAAATAGTGTATTCTGTATTATTTTATTTTGAAACATGACACGGTGAACGTTTACTTTATCCACATAATTTAAATTCCATAATACGTATCTTAGATTTTTAGCAATTCCTGATTTTAGAATTTAGTTCCCTAGAACACATTCTTATGGGAACCAGAAAAAAAAAGAAGTATTGAAACTAATGTACTCTGTTTTATGGTAATTCAGGTACTGGTTACCAGAAATGTTTCGAGGTGCAGGGAATTAATTTTGAATTGATTTTTTCCGTGAATTTTGTAAAATAACTACCGTTTTCTCACAAAAAATAAATTTTGTTACAAAGTTGTTTCAATCCAGGCACCTGCTGACATGGCAAATCAGCGATATAAGTATCTCCTGTCATTTTCATTCTCTCCTTCATTGAAAATGTATTTGTCAGTGTTAATTTTAGATCTGGATTAAAAACGTGGTTTGTTTTACATCGAAAGGTAAATGAAAATATGTACAGCAGTACTGAACAAAATAATAATGATGTTTAATTAGAATGATAGTAACACTCATTTTCCAGTGAAGAGTATATATATTCAGGTGCAATCAGCGGCGCCGACTTTTGAAATTTATTGGGGGGGGGGGGGAGTGCTTAGAAGCTGAAGGGGTACAGGGGTCATTCTGCCCGGAATTTTTTAAAACATATACTGTACTGCCAAAACAAAGGTGTTCTCCCTAGTTGCAAGAAATTTATGAAAAATGTTTTACTTCCAGTTAAAACATTCACATCACAATATCTTGAACTTTCGAAAAACTGAATTTAAAGGGCCCTAATCAAAAAAAATTAAAATAGAATACCAAAACAAAAGTTTTCTCCCTGATTCCAATAGGTTAATGAAACATTTTAAAACTTGAAGCTTAAACGTTCAAATCACACAAAATATTGGCACTTCCGAAAAAAATACATATAATTAAAGTGTCTTTACCAAATAAAATATTTAAATACAATACCAAAACAAAAGTCCCTGTTTGCAAGAAATTTATGAAACATTTTTAAAATGGAACTGAAATGTTAAAATTACACATCTTCATTATGCTTTCCAAAAATAAAATGAAGGGGCTTCTATCACACAATATATTGAAATACAGTACTAAAACAAAAGTTTTCTCCCTGTATGCAAGACATTTATGAAACATTTCTGAGCTTGCAACCAAAATATTTAAATCACACAATTTCTTGACACTTTCGTAAAAATAAAATTACGCTGCCCTTATCACATAAAATATTAATATACAATACTAAAACGAAAGTTTCTCAATGTTTGCACGAGATTTATAAAACATTTTAAAACTTATATTTAAAGAATTTAAATCACAAAATATTTTGACACTTTCAAATAATAAAATTATGGGGCCTTTATCATATACAGTATTTAAATATATTCACATAATATCTTGACAGTTTCATTTAGCTAAATTACATAATAAAAAATATAACATTCAATAAATTATAGGCTACAATCTCGCACAAAATAATTAGTGAAAATTCTAACAACATAGGCCCTACCCAACAAAAGTGTGTCAGAATTCAGAATAATGCGAAAGTATTTCTACGCACTGAGATGCTTCTTATGAATTCATTTACTAGCGGTCTGATGTGCATTAAGTAATGCTACGTTGTTTAGTCTCTTTTGCCCCATCGATGACCATAAGTATGTCTTCAGGCGGCGAAGGGCGCTGAATGACCTTTCAGCTGTAGCGGTTGTCATAGGAACAATACGTAAGAGTTTCATACAATTGTTGACTTCAGGCAGGAGGTCTTGAACAGTGGGGTCTTCCAAGAACATCTTCTGTATGTCACACATTGAGTTGATGGCTACATTCTTCCGTTTGACGGTATCGCCAAGCATGGATAGGTGTAAAATGAGTCTGTCGATATCTAAATCGTGACAAAAGAACTCTCGCGTCTGATCTAGCTTTATGTTGTTGTTCACAGCAGATATGCATTCTTTCTCAACTGATACAATTTTCTGAAATCTAGTAGATACGAACCTCTCTGTAACACATGATTTCACTGTCTCACATACATCAGCATACCGTTGCTTGAAATATTCGTCTGGAGTGGAGAACTTGTGAGGTGCAGCAGCAGCAGGGTTCTCAAGTTTCTTTGGAATGCGGCGTTGTCTCGGCAATTCTGGCTCTTCAGCAAAGTTGGGTTTTTATTCTAAGCATTACTTCCAAAATTGCTTGAAACCCCACGCTGGTTTTCCAGGATGTAAATGAAACATTTTTGTGTTTATTCTACTTCAGTTGCACTAATGCGTAGACACTGTATCTTAATATTTACCTCTTCAACTGGACTCATGATGTAACAACTGAGGGACAGGAAGAAAAATGCCTGGAAGTGCTGCATTGTTGCTAAATATCCAGAACACTTTGAAGCTGCATCAGTAGTATTTTCTTTGGAAAATGTTTCAAAAAACTTGACTAGACTTTCATAGTTTTTCAAGACCTGTTGAATGCTGGAAGCTCTCATCGTCCATCGAGTAGGGCATAATGGGCGAAGGCCAATTTTGTCGTCTGCACTGATATTTCTGAAGATCTGTAATCTTTTAGAGGATTCTCTTACCTCTTACTGTGTTTATCAAGTCTTTGCCTAAATTCATAATATCTCTCATACAGAGCAGGAGCTTCAACTGCTAAGTTCAAACTATGAGCAGCACAATGTACATAATTCGCCTTTTGCTGTAAGTCTGCAATTAATTTCTGAAGTACTTTAAATCTGCCACTCATAACAGAGGCACCATCATAGCACTGCCCCCTCAAATAGTCTACGTGTAAATTGAGATATGCAAGATAAGGAAATCTCATATTACACTGCCAAGATAGTTGGCTCTGGCGGACGAGCTGTGCTGCGTGTGGTAAGATAAGTATGAGCGCCGCCTGCCTAGAGATGTTTGACTTGCGCGCTTAGGTTGTATCCAGACGAGCGTTATTTGCAGCTGTGTTGCGAGCTGGAAAATGCAGCCGTAAAATGCGACGTGTGGCAACAAGTGTAGCTGGCCAGACGCACTGCAAATGATGCCCCGCAGAAACTGAAGGTATAGTGGTGACATGGGCGTGATGCAGTTTTATTTGCAGTTCGCGACATAGCTGCAAATAACGCTCGTCTGGTCACCTCGCTTCTATGCGCAATGCGCTTACTTGGAGTGCAGTGTTTCCGTCGTACCGTTGGAACTATGGGACTTTAAGTAGTGACCTTATTATTTTATTGCTGGAAAGTATGTAACAAATGTTCATTGAAGCTTGCTATCGTTGTTTCATATGAATCGTAGATGAGATATAGCTGCGCGAAAAGGCCGTTTTTAGCCATGTTGGAGAGCGCAGAAATAGTATTTCCAGTGCGCATTATGTTTTGAAAGTACGGTAAATACTTGAAAAGAGGATTAAATTAACAGTTGTAATTCATTTGTACGAATACATTGGATGGGCTCTGCCCCTGGCCGACAACATTGGGGGGGCTCGCCCCCCCCCCCCCCCCCCCCCCCCCCCCCCCCCCCCC
>PNEQ01024142.1:0-23928 GCA_003012365.1 Medauroidea extradentata | reverse complement strand
TCTAGAAATTTTGGAACAGAAACAAAATCATTGGTATGGTGTCAGGTTGTGGGTGGAAACAAAATGTAATTTACCGAGTATAATAACCCAAATCCTGTTGTTTATATATTTAGATATACACAAAAAAATTTTGAGATCCAATTTTCTGCTTAAAACTGCTAATATATTTTTAGTGCCCAATAGAATTTGCAACCTCATAATATGTTGAACATTGCAATGAAATGTGAGATATGAGATATATGGATTTAACAAATTAGCATGAAGAAGTTACAAGGCAGATAGCTTTCTGCATTGTATGAAGTTTGCGGGTTGTTTTTTGAACGGGAGAGGAGAAGAGGGGGTTGATGACAAGCAACCACACAAGTTTCTAGCAAGCAGACGTACGTCTTCATGAGCCCCCTAATTAAATACTTCTATCTCTCATCTCCATTTTTGGCATTTGAACAAAATGTAAGCTTTAAGAAATAAGGATTAAAAAGTAAGCATGAAAAAGGTGCATGGGAAATAACCCTCTGTATGGCATGAGGTTTGTGGGAAGATTGCCTGGGGATGATCACAAGTGCCCGCATGAACCTCAAGAAAGTAGATTGATACTTTCGCTACACCTTCCTTGTGCCCACTAATTAAATCCTTGTACCTTACACCTCACATTTTGACAGAAATGTACATCAAATTATGAAGTAGAAAAATTATCAGACACCAAATAATTACTCGCTGTCGTCGCCACTGCATGTTTCAGTAGCAGGGGTATCACGAGATAGAGGAGCAGCTGCCGGAACATCCAGACGTGAGCACGTATCCTCCATGTAGGGACTGGCGTCGACGTGAGGCTGCAGGTGAGGGACAGTGTCCAACGACTTAGCACTTTCCTGCGGCTCACGAAGCATCTCCCCAGTCTCCGAGATGCCCTGTTCCAGTAAGTAATCTAGTGTGTGGCGATGGCGGCGGCAGGCTTCGTCAGCAGCGGCAACGGCAGCTGCATGGGATCGCTTTTCTTCCTCCTTCTCCACCAGTTTGTATTCCAAGTTTACATGCAGATCACAAAAACTGGCCTTTCAGCACCCTATCAGTAATTTCCGCCAGACGGCGAGTCACCATCAAATGGTACGAGCTCCCCTCTCGCAACAAGACCACAGTCTCCAACACATACACGCATACTACCGTCTCATTCTAGCAGAAAATGTAATCTTTAATTACCACGTTGACGAAATATTACCGGCGACGCCCCAAACCTTTCCAATGTGATCTCGCCATCTGTTATACCTATACGCACATACCGCCTCCATTTCTTTAGCAGAAAGCCGACAATGCAAGAAAGCGGCATTCCTTGGCCAAGATAATGAGGTCCAACAGGTCATACCTCGAATTCCTCCCTCCACCCCCTTACATCTTAAGTCTTCCTCAACATTGCGATTTTCACAGTCGCGTTTTCTAAGTCAATATCTTCAGGATCATGTGCATGTTGTGTTAAGTTTCATTCACTCTCACACATTCAGCACATTATTACACGTGTCAAAAATGTCCACCTTAAACATTACTGAAAATTAACGAAACTGCCAACGAACGTGTCTCTTTGTTAGAGCAGTCAGCTCTACATTTTCCCTAGCCTTCCCTTGTTTTTGGCAACCCTGCCAGAAATCTGACGTATGTGATGATTTTAAATTTTCATGTACACTATCACTGAACATCGATAGAGCACGGGAAGTAATCTCTAACATATATTCTATACAAGTTTGGTCTCAATATTGAGTGTTGTATGTCATTGACCGTTAGTCCTAATTTATTCTTGATAATTTTCAAAATCCAAACGTTGAAATGCTGCCAATATTATATTTTTACAATACCTTCAGGGCACTTGAATTACAAGACTACAAATAACAACCATTTTCAAATATTTTCTACTTGTTACCATCAATTCAAAATATTGGCTTAGTTCACATTTGAGGTACAAGTTCCTATGGAAGGAGAATGGCATTCAAATATATGTAATATGACGAGAGAATGTGAAAATTCTGCATTTAATACTGATTATTGAAGGGTAGAGAGGAAATTTGAAGTAAATCTAAAAAATAAAGTTTAAGTTCTTATAAAATATGTAACGGGCATATTTCATATATGCTATAAAATGTAGTGATAACCTACAATTTAAGACATTTTTCTTATTTTTTCTGTAAAGGCAATAGTTTCAATTAAGTGGATTCAACATTAATATTTATTACAGTGCAATGGTCAGAGGTGTATACAGGTTCGACGTACTCGTCATACATCAAGGCGTATGTGATACGCCATCCACTGTAATTAAAAACACCTAAAACTATCACTATCATAAATCATACAATAATAAATATATCTTGTTTGGTATCATTGTAACCTGCAAAGCGCCACTTGGTTAATTATGGTAATGTAATTAGCATAAGTTTGCATGTGTTCATTATAGTTTTTGTGAGTAAGTACCCATCAATCTGGCGACCTAGAAGGCCAGCTGCAGCCTGCAACGCCACATGTGGGCTTTGGAGCCGAAAGAATAGCCCTTGTCCCCCCTCCTTCGTCTTCTCTCTTTCTTTCTCTCTCTCTCTTCCCGCTCTTTCTTCCCCCACCTTCTCCGGCACACTGGTAACGAAATACTTATTGTAATAATGTATTAATTAAGAGATGTCAATAATATTAAAAAGTAAGGAGATTATTTATGTATTTTAGTGATGTTAAAATGTACAACTTTATTTTGTGTAATAAACGTAGGCCGTCAATAGCGGACTCACGCATTCGCGGAAGACAGGGTGCCTCTCTCTGATTGGCTGAGAGGAACTTTGTCACCTCCTTGTGCTCGGGGGTGGAGAAGGGATGCAAGCTTACAATTGAGTACGCGGGATGCTGGGGGAGACGCGAATATGTAAGCAAGCAAGAAACACGTGTTTAACTCCGGTGAAAAAGGGATAATTTCTTCGTCGTCGTCAAACTGCGGGGCGGTGGACAGCGTACTTAGGGGTCACCAGTCGAGTGGACTTCCGGGTAGTCGCGGCCGTTTCCCAAATAACTTAACTCCGTCAATTATCTTTTCAACACTGGAAGAAAATACTTAATTGTTTCGCTAACATAAGTCGAAGTAGTTCAACGTCAACGGAATCTGCAATCCGAGATGCGTGAGTTCGTCGGCAATTGTTTTATAATGAGAAATGTGAGTTTTCTTTAGCTAGCTGGGCACATCATCAATCTTTCAGTAATAACCTTAATCGTCGTAGATACGGACGGAAGCAGAAAGAACAGTAAGAATAAACGTAGCAGAGTGGCGCGCCAACTCAGGGCTTTACGAACTGCACGCCGGAGAGAGACTCTTGTTCGAACCCCGATACCGACCAAAGAGAAACGCCGACGCGATATTACTCCGGTGAGATATAGGACCGGCAAGTGCTTGAATGTGTCGGAACAGACGTGTCGGAACTGTTTTGTGTATGCGCCTGAACTGTCGGGGGAATCGCGGTTGCCGCGAGTGAGACTCGATTTCGGACTGAACGAATAACACCGCGGAGTGCAGCAGACGACGTCAACACCAGCAACGTCCACCTGGGACGTTAGCAGAGACTACAGCTACGGAGAGATGCTGGACGCCCTGTCCGGACATCGAGCGAGGATCTCTTGCCTCCGGAACTTGGCGGCGCGAGGGTCTACGCCCTGGTGACTGCAGCGCAAGGTTCCGCGCCTTAGAGACGGCTACATCAGCAGATCTTCAGTTTGGTGAGCTAAGGATTGCCATTTATTAATATTTTATGTGATAAGGGCAGCGTAATTTTATTTTTACGAAAGTGTCAAGAAATTGTGTGATTTAAATATTTTGGTTGCAAGCTCAGAAATGTTTCATAAATTTCTTGCATACAGGGAGAAAACTTTTGTTTTAGTACTGTATTTCAATAAATTGTGTGATAGAAGCCCCTTCATTTTATTTTTGGAAAGCATAATGAAGATGTGTAATTTTAACATTTCAGCTCCATTTTAAAAATGTTTCATAAATTTCTTGCAAACAGGGACTTTTGTTTTGGTATTGTATTTAAATATTTTATTTGGTAAAGACACTTTAATTATATGTATTTTTTTCGGAAGTGCCAATATTTTGTGTGATTTGAACGTTTAAGCTTCAAGTTTTAAAATGTTTCATTAACCTATTGGATTCAAGGAGAAAACTTTTGTTTTGGTATTCTATTTTAATATTTTTTTGATGAGGGCCCCTTAAATTCAGTTTTTCGAAAGTTCAAGATATTGTGATGTGAATGTTTTAACTGGAAGTAAAACATTTTTCATAAATTTCTTGCAACTAGGGAGAACACTTTTGTTTTGGCAGTACAGTACATGTTTTAAAAAATTTCGGGCAGAATGACCCCTGTCGGCGCCACTGATTGCACCTGAATATATATACTCTTCACTGGAAAATGAGTGTTACTATCATTCTAATTAAACATCATTATTATTTTGTTCAATACTGCTGTACATATTTTCATTTACCTTTCGATGTAAAACAAACCACGTTTCTAATCCAGATCCAAAATTAACACTGACAAATACATTTTCAATGAAGGAGAGAATGAAAATGACAGGACATACTTATATCGCTGATTTGCCATGTCAGCAGCTGCCTGGATTGAAACAACTTTGTAACTAAACTTATTTTTTGTGAGAAAATGGTAGTTATTTTACAGTATTCACGGAAAAAATCCATTCAAAATTAATTCCCTGCACCTCGAAACATTTCTGGTATCCAGTACCTGAATTACCATAAAACAGAGTACATTAGTTTCAATACTTCTATTTTGTTTTTTTTTTTCTGGTTCTCATAAGAATGTGTTCTAAGGAACTAAATTCGAAAATCAGGAATGGCTAAAAATCTAAGATACGTATTATGGAATTTAAATTATGTGGATAAAGTAAACGTTCACCGTGTCATGTTTCAAAATAAAATAATACAGAATACACTATTTCCTTTACACACGAATCCAAGATTACATTCTTCGTCATTGCCAATTGGTACGGACCCGAAAAATTCACATTTTCTTTTAGACACGTCATATATATGTTTTAAAATGTGTAAGCTCGTACCTCTTTCGCAATTGACCCTTGACTTATTTGACAGCTTCAGGAGGAGTGGGTGAGCGAGAGATTTTTGTCAGCGCTAAACACCGAGATATTTAGCGCTGGTGAGGGGTGACATGAAGTGAGTATAGAGCGGTGCAGGAATGAAGGGGCGGGGGAAATGGGAGATCTCCGAGAATACGTACCGACCAACTGCATCATCCGGCACAATTCCCACGTGCGAAGATCCGAGGACCGACCCCGCCGGGTATTTTTTGAACCCGGATCACCTTGGTGGGAGGCGAATTGTCTGACCATTCGGCCACCACGGCCCCAGCTGCTGGAGTACGCTGAACCAATACCAAAGAAGCAACTAAACACAAATACAATCACGTGTTACCACATAATCAGATTGTTCGCAATGTTCAGCTGTTGTCTACTTGAGCACACAGGTATTCTTGAAGGCTAGGCTACACACAGGTCACTGAACTCGCCAGTCTTTCAGGTCTCCACTGATTGGTCTTATACAGCGAGATAGCCAAATGTCTAGAAAGGTTTAAAATAATAGTACCGCACAGTCAACAATAATTCTATTAAAAAGTCAGCATTGGTTACCTAAAATGCATTTGATGTTCTCTGTAGTCGTTAATCGATTAATTTCACGGTCTAGCTGCAAAATTAATGGTTTCCGATGTCAACGTGCACATGTTGAAAAATCCTCTTGAACTATTTCCTTTGCTTTGAAATGTTGTGAAGTCAGTTACATGACATTGTTAGTAAACGTGCTGTCAGTGGATGAAGAACGCAAACCTACAGTACGAGTTGCATGTACTTAGGTACTATACGTATGTAGGTTTACCCACACTGAAAACATTTATTGCATTACAAACTTTCGTAAGTGTGAAAATTCCATTGTAAAATTATTTTTTTAGTCTACAAAATTTTATAGGTTTGTCGGAAACTGTACAAAAATTGAATCCTCTGGGATACATTTTTCTAAAATAAAGTACTTAATATTCGTAATAACTTCGTGCTTCAAAATTAAGACTGTTACGGCACATAGCTCTGCATTGACTGTATACAAATAAGCAATAACTAACATAATGTAAGCCAAGGTGGTCTCGGGTAAGATGTGCAGTATCTAAGTGCAGGCATGCAGGTTTAAATAATGGTGCGTCCACAACGTTGGTTTTTGTATATACCGGGTGAGTCACCCAACCTATGACGTCCAAACCGTTTAAGGTATCGTAATTCTGCTTGCAGCCAACCAAAGTCCTCTCAAAATTGAAGTGAACCAGACGTCCACGTAGCTTTCTCAGACCGCTTGTCCTACTACAGATCGCCCACTACCCTGGCATCAGATGCAACAGATGCGAATATGCTAATTATCGGCCGCACCGTTAATTAGTATATCTCCCGGGGCACCTCAAACATCAGCTAGGGTGAGTGGAAGTGTGCGAGAGTGTACGACGCGAGCGCCAAGGCCTCGCACTATTACACCCTGTCTGGATTTAGGAGCGGGCCACATGAAGTGGGACCCTACCGCCCACGCCCCTTGGGGTATAATATACTTGCCCAAGTTGGCAACCTTCCAGTTAAACATTCTTAATATTTATTTAAATGTAGTTAATTTTCTCACAGACACCTTCTTAATTAGATACATGTGTTAGCTAATAAGAGACGGACAAGCAGATATACTTTTATAATAATCTCATTTAAATTAAAGCCATTGTCAGGTTTCTTAATTTTATTATTGGGTTGTTTTAAATTTTCTAGTGTCGTAAACAATGTAATATGTTTTAATTATTAATAGCATCTGGTGTATTCATTTGTTCACCATCACCACTTCACCTCATTTTGTTTTGTTGTGTCTTGGCGGGAGATGCTGTGCCTTCTGCGCGCGATCTCCCAGAAGCAGGGTCTTGTCCGCCGGACGACCGAGCAGTGCACACGTGCGGGAGGCTCTCGCGCACTCTCGCGCCGCCCCTGAACCTTGTGTAATGTCTAGTGCAGCTTTAGTCAGTAAATATTAACATTCGAGTTCTGTCCAGGGGCCGGACCGCCGTCTACACCGCGGTTACAGTTTGTAGTCAATATGCACCTAAACATCACGTACTATTAAATTCATTTATATCAATAGTGCTTTTCATTTCTGTATCAGGACTTGGTGTGAACCCAATAATTCACGTGTCCTTCAGTGTTGAAGAGGCGTGGCCCTGGCCTAAACAGGGGCTAAGTGTGTGTGTGTAAGTATACATATCCAGGCTCAAGATCGCCAACATCAGCGACGCTGCTTGGTGTCAGTCACGTGGTCGTCGGCCACACGACCTGAGAAAGACATCTCGTGCTCATGTTTCGCCGAGCTAAAACTGCGGAACTGGCGCCTATGGGTCTTCTTAACCTTCCCTCTGTAAACAGTCCCTCGTCATTTAGCCCCCACGCGTCTCAGAATCACGCTAAAATGATGGGTCGGATTTGAACGTTAATTTATTAGGTACCGAGATGTTCATAGTAATGTATTTTCGAATGGTACTATCAAGATTTATGCAGCTTATTTCACTGGAAGGAATGAGAGGAGTTAATTGGTATGTCACTTTTCAAAATCGGCCAGTCCTTATGGCCAAACACAACGTATAAAAAGCGTTTGTCTTCTGTGTATGCAGTATGCAAGCTACGTTTATTTTTGGTACAAGAAACTCCGTTGTGTCGTACCACGCTGACTGCTGGCACCGAGATACTGGTCAAACGAGGCAGAGGGAATGTATCACACTGCAGCAACTATATTATACTGTATCTGTAGTGGCAGTGTGTCGTCTGCCGTCTTAGGTGACGAAAATGCCTTTCACGCGCCAAGAGAAACTTGATATGTTACTTCTGTATGACGAATGCTACAGGAACGCTACGAGAACGGTGGAACTATACGCACTAAGGTATTCTAACAGACAGTGTCCATCACATAGACAATTTAGAGAATGTGTAGAAAATTGTTATTGGAAGGACGATGGAGTGAGTGAGAGATTTTGGTTAGCGCTGGTGAAGGGTGACATGAGATGAGTATGGAGCAGCACTGAAATGAAGGGGCGGGGGAAACGGAAGATCTCCGAGAAAACCCGCCGACCAGCGGCATCATCCGTCACGGTTTCAACATGTGAAAATCCGGCGATCGACCACGCCGGGAATCGAACCCGGATCGCCTTGGAGGGAGGCGAATGGTCTGACCATTCGGCCACCGCGGCCCCCAAGGACATTGGAATACTGCGAAGAGGATACGGGCCAAGCCTGTAACGAGCGGAGCAAATGAAGAACATAGATATTTTGGCATCTGTTGCGCACAACCCACAAACTAGCTCAAGAGAAGTTGCGAGTGCCTCTGGAATAGGTCAGAGTAGCGTTATTCTCATTTTGCATAGAAACAAACACCGTCCCTATCATGTATCTCTTCATCATAAGCTTGACCACCGAGATTATTACGTCGCGTGGAATTTTGTCGATCGGTTCGATGCGTTGCCAGAACAATACATATTTTCTATAGCACACATTCTCTTTACCGATGAAGCAACATATATGGGAATGTGAATGTACGAAATATGCATTATTGAGCTGCCAACAATCCACACTTTGGTTGAGGCAGGTTGAACATCAACGACAATGGAGCATCAATGTTTGGCGTGGGCTTATTGAGACTTCGTTATTGGTCCTTACTTCATCGAGGGAACAATAACAGCTGATAAATTTGCCTGATTTCTGTCTGATGTGCTACTGACTCTCCTAGAGAACGTGCCACTTGAACTCGTAGATGTACGTGGTACCAGCATGATAGGTGCTCCGCTCACTACTCGCGTGTGGCCAGGCAAGTACTCAGCCTGTAGTTTTCTAACCGCCAAGTCCCAACGACTCCAGAAGACACGTAACACCGCATAGCCGCGGCGTGTTCTGCGATACCGCAAGACACCTCCCAGGCTGTTCGAATGACCTTGCACAAACGACTACAGATGTGTGTTGCTGTTGATGGCAGCCATTTCGAGCACCTACTAAAATGACGTCAGTGGCAAGCCGTGTTTATAGTGTTTGCTAACTACTACTGTATTGTGCCTTTATTGTATTGTAAATGCAACATGAAAACATGTACCCTGCACAATAAAATACGTGTTACGTTTTTGCTCATATTCTAACATAAAGGTAGACCTAATTGTATTTCTCTTAGCAAACGTAATAAGTACTGATCCATTAACATATTAGAGTCTTTTCATTACAAAACTCTCACAGATGGAAATCCAGAACAAGTATCCTAGTTACGTGCACTGTAAATAAAATAGGACAGTATAGGAAATTTGTATCATATTCCTCACATGCAGTCGAAAGTTATCACATAATGTAACAATATCTCCTTCCGTGAGTGAAACTACAACTATGCGCAAGTGAAAAAAAAAAAAAAAAACTACCCAACATTCGCAGTACACATCTGTAATAAATACCTGAATCGAATGCTTGAAAAGAAGCAAGACGGGAGTGTCGAAAAGAAAGACGATAAATAAATCTCAAGGGCAGTCGCTAAATGTTTGTTTTCTTTTTTGTTTGTTTTCTTGAAAATCCGTGTTTTTCACATGGCCAGTTATATGTCGCCTGTTCCCGTGTCGGAATACCAACAAAACTATTTATATACCTACTAAGAATATTGTATATCATAAAGCATTAGGATAATAAACACACTTTATTTTTATTAATTATAACAATTCGATTTCAATAGTCATCGTTAAGACAGGAAGCATGTAGACAAAATTATGGAAAACAATGTTCGTATTTTGTTATCATCCTCAAGGCGTAATGGCTCTGAACTAACCGTGATGTATGTTTTTTTAATTTATTTTTTATCAATAAAATAACTCCGATCGAAGCATTTGTTTTAATCGATATTCAGATTTTTTTGCATCCTCTTTGTCAAATGTTTATATTGTCCAAAGCGCTAAGGTTAAATTAGAAATAATATTATATGGTTGTTAAGTATTCTTAGATAAGTATTCTCAAATTTTCTAATTTTCCGCGCAATTTTTAATTTTTTTTAAAAAGAACCTTTTCCTGACAATAACAAACACAACAACAACAAAATAGTGAAATCGGTCCAGCCGTTCACGCGTGATGGCGTGACCAAGGGAAATAAGGATTCATTTTTATACATAAGCCATTAAGTGTAATTGTATTGTACCTTTCACGCCAACCTCTAAGTTTACGAAAATCTGTAAACCATGTTGTAAGGTGTTTGCTGAAATCTGCAACCTGTCCTTACCTGAAGAGATCCAAGAAGATCGAAACGCGAGTACGTCATTCTTATCCTTGGACGGCCTGAAGGGGGAGTGTTAGACATTTATATTGTACTAGTCGGCCGGCTGCGGCGTTGCCCGCGTGAAATTATGTAATGTAAACAGTAACTCTGGATAAAATATGTGATGAAGGCATTTAACAGCTAGCGTACTCAATAACAGTGAACTATAATTAACTGTCTTAGCTCAGTGTAAAGAGCTCGCGCAATATGCTCGTATGATGTCATAGTAATTCCCATCGCAAAGTCTTGCACGGGATACGAACCCGTAACCCCACCCCTTCCACACCATAAACTTTATACAATACCTTAGTGAATGTTAAAGGCATGCCGTGATAATTATTTCGTATGTAATGGCTACAGTCCAAAGAGGTTTTATTTATGAGTAGGTTTGGCAAAAAGAAACTACTGTTGAATTATTTCTCCGTGATCATTCTCTTTTTTCGGGAGACTGTAATATTTTACTGCTTTTCACCTACTTAGTTTTCGAATTTCATAAAAACCTGAATTTGATTTGTAGATATTTACATAAGCTTCATTCTTATCAAAAAATCATCTTGATATCTCAACGGGTATAAGCTGTACAGATGATTATTTGAAACCACATTTTATTTTTTTAACAGCTTTCAAGGACGAATTTCGAAAAATCCTGAAATTTCTTCTTTTATATTTACGTAAGATTTATTTTAATGCAAAAACCATTTCAATATTTCCACTGGTTTAGGAGATAAGTGGGATTAATTAAAAACACGTTATATATTTTTAAGAGCTTTCAAGGACGAATTTTTAAAAATTGTAAAAATACATTTTAACATTTACTTAAGCATCATTAAAAAAAAAAAAAAATCACCTCACTATCTGAAATGGTCTAGGAGAAATCACGGATTAATGAAAAACAAATTTTACGGCTTTTCACCCTCTTAATTTTCGAATTTCGCAAAACCGAAAAATTCGCGAATATGCATTTCTTCGGGCAATATTATGAAGTTAAAAAATTTACGATAGCATTCCCGGTTAATGAGATATCAAGGATTTTTTAAAACAAATTTCACCCCTTTTCACCCCCTTAATTATCGAATTTCGAAAAATCCTTTCTTAGTGGGTGCCTACGGGGCAAGTGGAAGCTTCCCTCAAAATTTCATGGTTCCAGGTCCAGCAGTTTGGGCTGTGCGTTGATGAGTGAGTGAGTGAGTGTGTCAGGACATTTAATTTTATATATATACTAGCTGTCCCTTTGCGGCTTCGCCCGCGTGTACTATAGAAAAGAGTAACTAAATTTTAATAACGTATTAATTGATGGTGTTACTATATTCTCTGTATATCTTTATAATAACAAATACAAACAGCTTTATCCAGTCCACTACGCTGAGGGTACTTTAATTGCAGAACATCTTTGTTTTTAATTCATCTTTATTTCTCTACAAAATAGCTACCCGGCCGCGGTTTTGCCCGCGTGAAATTATGTAATACAAACAGTAACTCTGGATAAAATATGTGATGAAGGCATTTAATAGCTAGCGTACTCAATAACAGTGAACTATAAATTGTCTTAGCTCAGTGAAAAGAGCGCACGCAATATGCTCGTATGATGTCATGTCATGTCCCATCGCAAAGACTTGCACAGGATACGAACCCGTAACCCCACCCCTCCCACACCACAAACTTTGTACAATACCCGAGTGAATACTTAAAGGCATAGGCCGTAATAATACTTTCGTATGCACGGGCTACAGTCCAAAGAGGTTTTATTTATGGTGGGTTGGCAAAAAAAAAAAAAACCGCAACTCGACAGACTTAACTACAAATTATTCAAGACAGGCTATGAGAGTTATTTCGCGTGTACAGGCTATAGTCCAAAGAGGTTTAACTATAAGCAAGAAATAAAAAGGAAACAAATTTTGAACTATTTCAGGTGTTACGAAAGATTATTCTTAAACATATTTTATTTTTTTATAAGCTTTCGAGGACGAATTTCCAAACATCGTTAAATTACTTTTTAGGTATTTACTTATGTTTCATTATAAGACAAAAGCCACCTCGATATCTCTAACGGTTTAGGTGATACGACTGATTAATCAAAAAACTGTTTTATTTTTTTACCGGCTTTCAAAAACGAATTTTGAAAAATCCTGGAATTACTTTTTAGGTATTTGCGTAAGCTTCATTTTAAAGAAAAAATCACTTCGATATCTCAGGTGGTTTAAGAGGAAGAGAGGATTTACTGTAAACGAATTAAACGGTTTTTCACCTCCTTAATATAAAAATTTCGAAAAATTTTGAAATTTGTTTCTAGACATTTGTATTTGCGACCTAACGAAGTGAATAAGACGACGATAGCCCGTCGGGTTCGAGAAATATCAAAGATTTGCAAAATATACATTTCACCCCGTTTCACCACCTTAATAGCCGAATTTCAAAATTTCCTTTCTAAATGCGTGCCTACGCCACAAGGGGAAACTTCCCTTAAAATTTCACGTTTCTAGGTCCAGTGGTTTGGGCTGGGCGTTGATGATGAATGAATGAATGAGTCAGTCAGTCAGTGAGTGGGGCACTTCCTTATATATATATATATATATATATATATATATATATATATATATATATATATATATATATTAAGATTATCAGTTTTTGAAACATAACTTTCATTCCAATTGTATCCTAAACATTTTCTCTTCGACAACGCATAGGATATATTCTTGGTAAACTGCTTGATGTAAAAAGTAATGAAAGTTTCCATTATTATTTGCATCAAGCAGTTTACCAAGAATATATCCTATGCTTTGTTGAAGGGACAATTTTGATAATACGATTTGAATAATTGTTACAACTCAAAAACTGAAAATATAATACAATTCTCTAATACTCCCCCTTAAGGGTGCTCGGTACGGTATGCTAAACAGCGAGAAACATGTGTACCATTATTGAACATTATTGAGGGAACGAATGAAGTTAAAGTATACCGTTTTCGGAAGTAGGTGTCGTACAGTCATATAATTGTCTAAGACATTTGATATATATAAAAATCTTTTAACTTTGTTAAGAAAAAAATCTGGAAAGTAAGCCTTTTTTTAATGATTTAGTTAATTGTAGTAGAGTAATGCAGCATGAATAACACATAAAACCATGTCTTAGACTTGTTACTTACCATGCTGTATAGCATGTTGCAATCTGAACATTTCTGGAATAATTATGATCCTGTAAAAACAGTAATTAAAACTAAATAATTTCAATTGTTTACCCGACGAAAACAGGACCTCTAGTTGTGGAGATATGTTGCTTCTATCCCCAGTAACTTGAGTGAATGCGGAGCAGTTATGAGAGGACAAGAAGTGGCAACTCATGTTACCAAAACTGACAGGGATTATCTGCAGCGCCCGATCTATCAGCTAGAGCCAGATTCTCACGAAAATGCCATGAGTCCTATGGTAAAGACGAGTGAGGAGTTATTTTATTCAGTTTTGTTGTTGTGTAGGTTACGAATATTATAACGCATAAAACGAAATTTCAATGTTACTTTTATTTAAAAGACTATATGAAAGCCAGCGATTTCGATTCCTGCGATAGCATATTCGTATTCTACAGGAAATACTGAATAAAATGATATCCCACTCGTCTTTACCGCATGATTGAAGCCATTTAGTCACTCAGCTGACAGACTAACAAGCCTGTTCCCTTGTCTCAATTGGTTCATTACAAGCTTACGTTTAGAACGTTCTACGTTTTGAGGACACATATATAGAAAATTGCGTACAAGTTATACAATACAAATAATTAAACTGCTCGGTGTTGATCAATTTATTCTTCAATACACCAGTAAGAAAGTACTTTACATGTAAGAATTTCATATTTTGACAGCCGATGCTACAAATATTTTTAACACGCGCCAGACACGTGGCAACCATTTAAAACAACAGGACGTGACCGTAAGACCTGATGAAGCAGTAGTGGCAGCCCTGATCAACAAATCGGTTAACTTCCATTGCCGACGTTGAAAGTAGTGTATATTATAGATGAAAAATAAGTAAGCATTTTGGAGGAAACGTAATATAATAAAACGGCTTCGTATCCAGCATTAGTCGGTTAACTATTTTATTCTATTCAAATCGCGTAATTTTATAACTAATTTACAAACAACCGCATCGTTATCAGTTGACCTGAAACCAAAACAAAGCACGGCCATTTGCGAGTGTGAAAAGTTACCGCATTCGCGTGTGTTTGAAATTCTTATAATGTGGTACTGTATTATTCTGTGTATATATTTAATATATTGTAATGGCGGGATTATAAAACCCAGCTTGTAATCGCCACTGAGATATGACGTCCGGCAACCAAAATAAAGAACGGTAATTTGTGTTGCGAGTGTTTGAGCTTCTCGTGTGTTCGGTACGTTTGAGATTCTTGTACGGTGTTATTTTAATATTTTGTGCATGTATGTAATTGTAATATATTGTAATGCAGGGATTAAAATACGCGACGTGTAATCGCCAACAACAGGACATTAAGACGTGATTCGGAAGACAGTAACTTCAGCTGGCATGTCTACAAAAACACTCGCTAAATAAATAGTAGGTAATCAGTCCAGAGAAAAGTGCTATATAAAATTAGAAAAAAAAATTTACCCAACTTTTATTTTAACAGAATTTGTTGGTGAATACTTACGGTTCATGTTGTAGTCCTATATGTAAACATGCTTTTTCAAGTCGCCGACTCAATAAATTCTTTTTGTAAAAAAAAAGTCCATGTTTTTTAAATCAAGTAAGTGGTTATTATAAAGTCCACGTGAGAATTTGTGCCTGTCAGCTGCAAAAATTTAGGCCTACAATTACTAAAATAAACGGCCAGAAGACGTATGCCTGTATATTTCCCGGTCGTTAAAGTGTACCTGTTTAATGATATGTGTTAATCAACAAAATGATTTAAAGCTGATCTGAGCAATATGGCCTACCCACGTTTGTTTAATACTTACGCTTTTTATTTGTATATTATTTCCGTTTAGGTTATGGGAGCACAAATTTTGGCTATATAGTGTATAGTCACATGACTATAACAACACTGATATTTCGAAGGCAGGCCCTAGAACAAAAGGTAAGTTTGTTTAATAGTCTACAACTGGAAACTTAAACTAAGCCTATATGGCTTTATTATCTGATAGTGTAGAACCAAATTGAAGGCAACACGACAAATAATTGTAATAATGCTTGCATGAATTATTATATTTATTATTTCAGTTTAAATATGTTTGCTTGCACTGTCATAAGCTCTTGCAACTTCAGTTTTGTTGCAACCAAATAAGCTACTATTATTTAATATTTTTGGATGTCAAGTAGAAAACATAAGTTGCCCATACATGTTTGTTTAATTTTGGTAACGTCATTAAATGTTAAAATTTTGATCATACCTAGGAAAATATACAAAAAATGTTAAATTTTAAATAATTGTAGTCGGCTATCCATTCCTGTAATATGAAATAATTCCATTAACATTGCCCACCTAACACTAGTAACATTAATGTGAAGATAGTATTGAAAATAAATTATTTGTCTCAGATCTAAAAAAAAAAAATCCGAAGAAAATCACAACACACTTTGGGTGTTATTGCAATCATAATATACCTTAACTGTTGACATGTTTCGGTTGTCAGCTGGAAAGCACATGGAGGTGGAAGGATACATAATGTTTTTGTTTACATTGTCCAACTTTTTTATGATCTGTCAAATAATGGAATTCTTACACGGTATGGACAGTAGAAGAAATTCGTTAGAATAATAGCTATCATAAGAGTCCCTAACTCATCCAAATCCTAATTATAGAAACCGAAAATACATTGCCGTCCTTGTAAATGCATGAAACTGTTACTTTCGCAATTAAAAATGTCAAATTTTTCTTAACAGTCTAGAGTTCATTTTGGTAAGCACTTAGGACACAACCCCAACCTTCCAGAACTTAGCACTGTAAAACTCCCTAGCATGGCCTTAAAAGGAACTTCACTGTTTAACTGTTTTACACTTTAAAAGATATTTCTAATTGGGCACTTCTCTGTTACTTTAGTTAACCTTTAAATCATGTAAACAAACGATACAGCGACAAGTTTATTTTGATAATACTTAAATCACCTCACATAAAGAAAGTACACATTATTTGTAATACGCCATAAAACCAGTCTTGCGACTGTAAAATTTTCAGAGCAAATAAGTGAGAAGTAAGTCTTGTACAGGCACAGAGCAAGATGCATACAAATTTGTGTTTTACTACTCGCAAGCTATAATTTGCCATAAAAAAAAGCTGATACGTTTTTCAATACTACTGCAAAGGCGAAAGCTCAGTATTAAATACTTTTTACATTTTTTTTTTTTTGTTTTGTTTAACACAATCTGTTGGTTGTATCATTTCGATGACGTTTTAATAAAAGCAAGAAAAGCTGTGAGTTGTTTACAGATAAGTACAGCTGTTTAGCATTTGCATCAAACTGTGCGAGTTGTCTTGTTATGCATGCTGCACTAGCTTATGTCCTTGAAAATAGTTTACTAAATAACTTATTCACTCGCACATTCACTCTCTTCATATATACTAGAATTCTGCGTTTGTTGGCCAGACTGTCGTGTCGGCACTACGCCTCCACTTCGCAGTTCGAGGAAGGAACGGGTTATCAGCACAACAATCTTAGCACGTATCATGTGTCCCCTTGCTTGCCATTGGACTCACAGTGGAAGAGGTATCTAACGACCATCCAAGAAAATATACAAATATTAAGCTAGTTTGACGCAATGCCCTTGTCGAGCCAGACAGCCTTAAGATTAGGATGAGAATTGGGATTTTTCCTATTGCTATAGTCCCACTGTAGCGGGTGGGGTATTAGCGGAACTCACACGTCCTAAAGACGTATTGTTGAACATAGCAGATACCAGCTGTTGGTCTTCGACCAATTCTCACCTCTAACGTGGGTGGTTTCGAAGGTTGAGTTCCCTAAGGTCTACTTACATATGACCGTGTCCATGGACGTGGCCGTGGTAGTGGACGTGTCCGAACTTCACTGTTATATTCGCCATCGCTGTTCACATTTATTATGTCCGAAGCTGGTCCAAAATTGTGATTAATTAATATTTAGTCTAGCAGATGTTGATTTATACCGTCTGTTTTTTCCACGTTTAATTTCAATGTTTTCAATTTTATACCAAGTTACGAATTCCCGCGAAAATAGTTGAAATTTTCTTCTGCCTTACGACACTACTTCGGTCAAAAGTTAAAATTGGTGAGTATTTGTTTTAGGACCAAGCTTGTCCTAAGACACTGTAACTTCGGACACTGATGTGACGTCACAGAGTCACGTGCGCCAATCAGCGCATTCTTGTCTTAGGACAAAACTTCGGACATCTTAATTGTGAATAGGTATTATACAGACAGGGGATCGGTAAATCGCTGGTCGTGCTGTCTCGTATTGCTATGCCATGTTCGTTCGATTTAGGTTCATCGTCTCATAGTCTCATCAGGTGTGCATTGAGCACACTACGATATGTGACTTTGATTATGTACCGCCAAGAAACTGTGTACCTGTGTTATTCTGAGATCAGTCACACATCATAGTGTGCTCAATTGCATACCTGATGACACTATGAGACGATGAATCGTCTCTGAAGACGAAACGAACACGACATCTCAATGTCTCCTGTGTATCGCGTGTTGCCTACGTGTCAGTATTCACTTTTTCTATTTTCAATTGCCTCGAAAACTGTTGACTTGAGGGTGTTGCGACAATGCTACCTTTTTTTGTTCGTTGGGAATTTGCGCAACAAACCGGGGCATTTAAATTCCATAAAATGCAATGGCAACTTATTCTATGGCAAAAAATGGCATGACTCTTCCCCGTAATGTAATGACAGTAACATGTATTCGCACAAATTGCAGATCTTGTTACTAATAAACCACACCCAGAAATTCATTATTTCATTTACATTACTTTCGGATCCGTTGACAAAATTCAGTTGATAAAATTCAATTTTCAAACGCGAATTTGACCCGTAAAACGTGCGCTAACGAAAAATTTGTGCTGTGTAATTTTACCTTATTTTTAACCAGGAATCACCTCACAGTGCTTGCAACATACTTTCATACATACTTCATGTTAAATTTACTTGTTTAAAAGTTATTGAATAAATAAGTTCGGTATCATGATAATAACAAAACCAACATTATAATTGTACAAACTTATAGACTACAGTGTATTTTTTTAAAGAATCACATTCGCGGTATTACAAGAAAGTTTTTTGGCAGCAGGGTTTCTGAGGATTTTCCTTGTAAAATTAGAAAATAATTTTTTACAAGCAACTGCAAATATACGAGACCAAGTTTAGTCTTTCGTCAGGTTATGTCTAAATGCGTGAAAGCAATTCAGGATTTTAAGGTGGCTAGGATTCAAACTAAACAAACATATATTATACATTTGTTAAGGTTTTATAAAAGCAACGACAGCAGCACACACTAACAAAAAAATGTACGTTTGGAAGGAAGATCACTGAAACCCAGTCGCTGCAAAAATTTCTTGTAAAATTACAAGGTGTAGGCCTAGTCTTGTGTTTGAACTAGCAACAAGAAAAAATTAAATTTGAAACTTTTAAATTACTATGAACGTGAAAATCAACTAAATTGTTGAATAACTTCTAAAGAAATTATACTGAGGAAATAATTCGTAGACGTATAAGCATTCTACAGATGATAAACATGTCGACTACAGTACACATGCTACAAGACTGACAGTAAGGACATAGGGCATTACATTAATTACCAGGCATTTTCAAGTTAGTGATGAAATATCTGTGTTGTGTTTTAAAAATAAACGGCAGGTGCTGGTCACTTGCATCAAAGGTATGGCTTACTTTTTTTTTGTACAGTAGGACGTACTGAGTAAGACGATCTCATACTGGGTAAGGCGATCGCATCAAACGGCTGTATCACATGAGGGCGAAAACACTTTATGCATTTAGGGATTGGTCCCATGTATTTTGGTGTTCAATTACAACACCGTTGTTTAGTATGGAATAGCTCTCAATAACACTTAACAGTGTTCAAAATATTGTTCTTCGTTACCTTGCGAATATGCAAATTATAAACTCAAATTCAAAAAGGCAGATAATATTGCTTATGAGTTGGGATATAATTTGCAGTAAATAATTGTCATAGTTTCCCAAAATATGTTGGGCAAATTTCCAAACAGCCTGTAAGCCTATAGGCCATTTTGTAAAACAAAAAATAGTGCCACATAGTTATATCGCTGGAAGTTATTTTTCTTATCAGTTTTTTACTATTAAATATACTTATATTGAACAATCTTAAATTATATCAGCACAAGTTTGCAATTTTTCAAGTTAACCCAAAACATAAAACTTTAAAATGAGCTTCAATAAAATATTTGACGGTATGAAAATTCTTCAGAAATATTCGATACTATATTACATACCCTACTTAATTTACGTAAAAATTTGATTTCCACATTTCATCAAATTGGCACCTTCCGTCTTTATTATTAAGTTTAATTTACTTTTAACTTTTTTCATTTTTAACCTGAGAAATGTGACAAAGTTTAATTGTAATTTTATTTTACGACATGCTATTCACGAAGTAGTAGAACTGTAATGTTTTTGAAATATTATTGGTTTTCTTTTGGATTGGTGGTAGAGACAAAATAACCAGAAATCAAAATTTTCAAATTTAATCTGAGAGTTTTTCACCATGATAAAAAACCTTTGGAAAAATTCAAACATGGAAGAGATGCACTTAAATTTACATGTATATACCACCGATTTCTAATAACGATTTTCTTTATTTGCATTATGGTAAATAATGTTGCGAACAGCGACTATCGCACAAGCTGCATAAGTTGAGATAGCCGGCAGCAGGAGTTAGTTGGAAGGATTGAGAGCCTTGATTAAGGGGACACAGCACTCAGATAGTAAATGTAACTAGTCAAATGAGTGGTGTAAATAATCTAGTGTCAAGTGTTAATGAAAATGTATACAGGAAAATATACAGTATTAATTACAATGTAGATAGGAAAATACACTATACTGTGTAGATAGGAAATTTGACAGTGTTAATGAGATTTGGACAAGATAACAGACAAAATCAGTGAGCTAGCATATACAAAAATAGAGTATGTGGACAAGAAAATTGAAAGTGATTCTCAAATTGTGGCCATAAAAATGACAGTGAAAGTGTAGAACCTGTAGACACGAAAATCAGAAATGTGAAAGACGACCGCAGAAAGAGACTAGTCTCGTAAGGATGGAATGGGAGGCATTTCTACACTGGCAGACGAATGGTCAGCATTCGACAAGTGATGATGGCAACGCGATGAAGTCAAGAGCCAATATACGAGGGTAGCGATGAAAAGTACTCTTCGACATCAAGATCGGTGGCAGGAGTATCACAGCATACAAATACAACTAAGGTTGCCATGCGTGGGGTTAGACAAGAGCTTACAATCAAACCTGCCTCTTATGATGGCCAAACTCCATAGCATATCAGCACCAATATGAGATTGTCACAACCGTGAATAGCTGGACAGAAGAGCAGTGTGCCTACTACCTGGCAGCAGTATTGAGAGGTCCTGCACTCAGTATACTCCAATCTCTGCCTCAACTACATCGCCTGGAGCATTCTACATTAGTTTCTGCTCTGGAACTGGCTTCAGGGACTGCTATTTGAGACATTCTCATGTCTAACTTCGAAGTCGCAGCCGGCTGCCATATCGAGTCACTAAAAACAATTTAGCAGGATATTGTGAGGAGCCTATCTGTCACTCAAGGGGTGTCCACAGAGGCCACGAGACGTGATTGCCATTGGCTTCTTCGTTGATGCCATTTGCTAAAATGGAGGTGTGGCAAGCAGTGCGCCCGGCAGCACCTCATACCGTGCAAGACGCTTCAACCCTTTGCACTGGAAGTAGAATCGGCACAGCAGCTGCCAGCGAATTCATGTGCGGTGCGAGCAGCAACACTAACAAACGATAAGGAGGGGAACAGCATCGAGAATACCCTAAAAGACAGTAAGACTGCAATGAATGTTATTTCCAGCAGAGTTGATGCTTTGGAACACTGCGCTTGACCACAAAAGTAACCAGACTGCATGGAGTGTGGACGACCAGTACACCTGAGATCTCAGTGCCGACAGTATATGCGAAGGAACCAGGATTGAGAACCAGATGAGACCATCTAATCTATTTAAAATTCGGAAAAACATGTAAATACCGGTCTTGAGGGGCGAAGGTGCACGATTGCTGGAGGTAAGGGCTCGCAACTCATTCAAATATATTAGGTGAAACAGGAACTAGATGCATTGCTGGTAGACAGCAGTCTGGAATAAGATCGTAAAAACAGGAACGATCATTACGGTCATCAGGCCAGACATCATGGGGCCTTTTCCCCAGCAATCACAAGATTGAAATATCAGGCAGTGCCTTTTAACAACTTTAACAGTATCTGTACCTTAAATCGAGTGATCTGAAGTTAAAAGATGAAGTCTACATTACATAGCAGATATTGCAGCTGTGTGTTTATTGGAGATAGATATACTGTGCAAACTAGGATGCTGTATTGACACTCAACTGGAGGTCCTAAGAGTAGGTGAAACAGAGTTGGTAATGGTACTGCGACCAGAATTATCCTCGCTAGTTAGCTGCCCAGGCCACTGCGCTACCAGTCCCATGTGAAATTGTGATAACAGGATGATGTGTAGGTTAAATTTGTGAGGTGCTTAGGGTTGATTGAGCCTATGAGAAGCAGGAACAGGTCTAGGTTTTCCTTTGCCCGGAGCAAGAATTGTGATTTGCTCCCCCCTCCCCCTCCTACTCCCCCTCCCTTCCCAACCTTTTTCAATCAGTCCAATCAACTCCATTGGAAATAAACGTATATTTAGCATACATACATAAAACCTGTACTAGCTACCATTATCAGTGTTCAAGTGAGCATTCTAACTATAAATACTGTATTTATAACATTATATAGTGTTCAACGTTTATAAAAATACAAATCTAGTAAAAGTCTAAATATTGGCAGATGTATCTTTTGTACACTCATTCACATTTCATTTCCAAGCAAAAATTTTCGTCACCACCAGCGCCCCCTCTAACCTGCCGCCCCGGGTTGTGTAAGCATGATTCACAGATAACCACATCCGGACCCAAGGTCTTAAGGAAGAATCATATTAAGCATACTCTGCCAAAACCACTTGTAGAACCCCTGGAGAGGACAAAGGAAAACCTGGACTGCAGACGAGAGAAGGCTGTTGCAGAACTCTTGATGAAGAATAAAAATGCTTTTTCTTGTGGTTCACATAATCTTGGTAGGACATTTGTTGTATGTCACTACAATTATATAGGAGAGGCCAGACCTATCAAGCAACCCCCTAGGCGTCTGTCTCTGGCCTCACATGAGGTGATTGAAGGGATTCTGAAGAAAATTAAAGCTCTAGATGTGATAGAACCACCAATCAGCCCATGGTCATCTATCATTCTGTTGGTTAAAATGAAAGATGGCTCCACAAGATTTTGTATAGGTTACTGGCAGTTGAACGATTTGTTGACCAGGAAAGACTCTGAAAAATGGCACATTCCACAGCCAGGTTGGGTCCCAAAGGATAGAGAGGACTGCCTTTTCTGTCAAACACCATGCCTTTTGGGCTACACATAATGCTCCAGCGACATTCAAATGACTAATGGATATTTGTCAGGTTTATTTACATGGCATTGTGGTTACAAGGAAGACATTCAAAGAGCAATTAACATGTCCTGATTAGCTTCCTGAAGGTAACAGTAGCTAATTTGAAGCTAGTTCCAAAAAATACCACATCTTGCAAAGAAACATTAATTTCCTGGAACATGTAACAGCTGAAGGCAGAGAAACAGATCATGAGATGAAGAAACCAATCGTAGATTGGCCACAGCCAACTGATCAGACTCAAATAATAAGCTTCCTGAGGCTGTGTGCTTATTAGTGGCACACATTTCACGAGTTGGCCGAGACAAAATGAAAATTATCCTGGACTCCCGAATATGAATTCTCATTTAAAAAATGAAAATCAATTTTATTCTCCTTCTGTTCTCGGCTATCCTAACAGTGAAGGCGAGTTCATTTCAGACACAGATGCAAGCAATGAGGGTACTGACGCTTTGTTGTTACAGATGCAGGACGGAATTAAGGCAATTCAAATACTTCAGCAAAGCATTGCATAAACCAGAAAGAAATTACTGTGTAACTCGCAGTTCTGGCAACGGTTATGGTAACTTCACATTTTCACCATTACTTATATGCAAGGCATTTCACTG
This sequence comes from Medauroidea extradentata, assembly GCA_003012365.1. Classification (NCBI taxonomy): domain Eukaryota; kingdom Metazoa; phylum Arthropoda; class Insecta; order Phasmatodea; family Phasmatidae; genus Medauroidea; species Medauroidea extradentata. The sequence continues at coordinate 235 of PNEQ01024142.1, read as the reverse complement.
TACAAACAGATCAGGCTTAATTCATGGTGGCCACTCTTTTTTTTTTTTGGTGGCCCAGAAGGGGCACACCCTAGGTTAGTGTCTAACTACTAGGAGTTAGGAGGGAGCGGGAGGGGTAGCAGCGTGCCAGGCCTGCGGCCTATACGCTCTAACTACTGCATGCAGCTTGGGTTAGGGAGGAACATGGCTCGAATGGCCTACTGTGAGGTTATGAAGCGCCAAGCCAGCGTTTGTG
>PNEQ01024141.1:0-34257 GCA_003012365.1 Medauroidea extradentata | reverse complement strand
ACAACTTATACAGGAGTTTCACTACAGTAACCTATCGAGACGTGGTGTTGTACAACCTCTATGAGCCCAGGACACAGATTTTTTTTTTTTTTTTTTTTTCAATAAATTTTATTTTCATGAATTATTTCGACGTTACGTAACGCAGTTGTTTGTCACTCAGGTCCAAATTCTGGGCAGGTTCTGGGCTCGAATTTCGTTAAAAGCTGCGTGTAAACGTTCAATTCTGACACACAAAAACTACAAGGCAGATCTAATTAGTGCAATTTACATGTAGTCTTTAAAAGGGGTAAAATTGCAGTTCGCTTTACACTTAGGTTCCTCTACAATATCAGCTGACATATCGTCGGTATACTGCCAAAAGTGATTAAGTCATAAATGCTATTTCGTTTAAAAACAGTATTAAATTGTAGATATTAACAAAAATGTGGTATGTCACTATACTGTGACACAACAGTACAAAACGACGAATAGACTTTAAACTTGGGCAATTGTTCGTGAACAACATATACATATTCCTAGCATTTTTATAATTCTATCTCATTTTGACATTGTCACTTTTGGCAGTAAACCGACGATATATCATCTCACTAATCTCATGTTTGGGGCACCAAATACGTTTCCGCGAAACCTTTACCCGCTGAAGCTTTGTAATGGCAATAAAGTTAAAGTGAATATTTTGAAAATATATAATTGAGGGCACCGTCACCAATGGTTGTGCACAGAGTAAACAGATGTTTCTTATTCGATTAACCTCTTACCTTAGGTGTCTGTAACTACCCCACAACGTCAAATAGGCACGGCTATAAATAAGGCCCAGGCGAAGTCTCTGTTAGTGGCACGGACAAACTTAAGACTGATTTTCGCATGGACAGCTATAGCTACTTATCCTGCTGCAGAATTAGTTCAACTAGCCGCTTGGACATTCTAACACTTGATGACTGAAGTACCAATCTTGTGAACAAAGAGGTTTTTCAATTAAAGTAAATATTATCAGTTACGAATAATACTCGCGAGCAAAGCCGCGGGGGACTGCTAGTATTATATAAGGTTTCTTTCATTGTACGGGAAAGTTAACTGAGGGGCGAGTCACGCCGAAGTGTTGAAAATAGGCATGTGAAACACATAGAAATGTAAATTTACTTTGAAAATGGATTAAAAGACTGCAAAGGTCGTTTAACCATAAGGAGGTTTCGAGCACAGTATCACAGATTTATTGAAGATATTTTGGTTAATTAGCACTTAACATCAGTCTTTAGCGTTGGTGAGGGGTGACATGATGTATGGAGTAGCGCCGGAATTAAGGGGTGAGGGAAGTAGGAGATCCCCGAGAAAACCCGCCAACCAGCAGCATCGTCCGGCACGATTCCCACATGAAAAGTCCTGGTACCGACACCGCTGGGATTCTAACCCGGATCGCCTTGGTGGGACGCGAGTTCTCTACTAGCCACTGCGCCAGCCAGCACTGCTGCACAGTAGCCACCGCTACCCCCCCCCCCCTTTACCGGGTAGCTTATGGGGGGGTTGAGCGGCTGACTTTGGTGCGGGGGGCTCTGGGTTCGAGTCCCAGGTCCGGCTGGGTCTCAAAAGTCTAAATACAACTGCCTCGCTAAGTCTCGGGGTTATTCACAATTGTTAACAAAGGGGGGAAAATGTTTCCGCAGTGGCGAGGTGCAAGCCTTGCCATTCTACCAAATATTCTAATTAAATAATTTAAAAAAAAAGTAGAAAAGAAAGCACAAATGAATGTGCATGCGATAAGCAAGAAAAGACAGTCTTCAATAACTGAATACGAAAAACCCTGTCTGCAGTACAAGACGTGCATGTTTGACGTTTGATCATGCTCATGTCGATGGAAGTTTAGCATATAAGGCCCAATTAATCTTTTAGCACCGATTGCAGTTCAGAGAGCACATAAGAAGAGTGTTGTAACTCAGCGTTAAAATGAGAATTTTATTTACACCGAATATATCCTAAGTTGTCAGCAACTGCCTTACCAAGACCAAAGAACATCAAAACATGAAGTTGAATACAATTTTAAGTCTGACGACACTAGCCTTGTCCATTGCCATCTTCATAATATAATTTTTATTGTTACATGAAAATGTTAAAAAATACAAAATAAAATCAACTATTTGTTAATTACGTTCATTAGTACAGATATAAAATGTCAACGTGTTACCCTATTTCAATACAGCGTTTATTTTTCGTATAGTTAACTCTTTATGCCGAAAACTTTGGCAATATCCGGAAAGGATTCGTTTTTCCTATTTGAATGAATGCTGGTGGCAGTTGAAGTGCCGCCTAAAACAATGTGAAGTCTGGGAACAGTATGGCGTAAGGTATGTGCAATTATCTTCACTATCTATCAATAAAATAAATAAGTAGCATATGGGTAGGATGCCGAAAGGCAGGGCATCTTTCGCTGAGTGATGACAATAAATGAAGCTTTACAATGGAGCTACGACAAAATGCACGGTAGAGGGAGGAGAGGACCCCTGGTAGACTCGTCGGCAAACAACATTCGCCTCGCCTGGCGCACGGATAGAGCTGTAGTAGCTTGTCAAGCGTATTCTTTTTTACGCGAAATTGTTTAACTTATTCAAACTACGTTTATCTACGAAAAGAACACACTCTTTAGAATACGCTTCCATGATGTAAAAAGTCACCACACTTGTTAGAAACATGATTTTCAGGCTTCTCAAAATGGCTAAAAACTGTCTTTTTTTTCTGCTGTAACTCCGAAAATAACGCCTGAATTCATTGAGTGCAAGACTAGATGCATGCATTGGCCGTTACTTCAGACTGCCCAAAAACAAAATTCTAGGGTTGCCGCTTGAAGTCCCAAAGGAAAACGGCTACAATGAAAACCCTGCACGCCAGTTGAGCGTGCTGTGAATAGAGGCAATGTTTATCATCGAGTGTGGTATCCTGGCTCTTACCGCTCCGATGTTCCCATAAAACTGCTACTGGGGTGCCTGGAAGGCAGTCCGTGATGACAGCACATACAAACTATGAGCATGTTGAAACTCGAGGCGATAAGCTGGTCAGGGTAAGGCGTGCAGTTTCGTCATATCATCCTTGCAAGGGGTTGGGCTGTCCAGGTGCCTAGTGGCTTGGGTCATTGAGCTGGACGACACACGACTCTCGCGCGCAGCCCCAACCCTGACTCATGCTCCGTCACTTCAGTTACTAGCTCGTGTGCAAGTTGAGACCAGGGCATTAAGGGCGTGGTCTGCCGTAATTTTCATCGCCATTTTTTTATTATTTATTTGCATCAGACATTATTTTTCTTAATTTAGACACAAAATGTGAAGAAATTTGCCTCTTATGAAATTTTTTATCTCTTATAGTTTTTACGTGATGGCTTGTTATTTGGATGTTTCCATTTTAATGACTACACTAAAACCAACAGATAAACCAAACTCAAAAAAATCACAGTGAATGGAAACATTGCAGGTTACAATGTCATGCTCATTATAAAAATAAAGAATCAAAATTATTTGTATTTTTAAAAAATGCTGAAACTAAAAATAAAAATTTTAAAAATTCAATATTTTTTTTTAATACAAATAATTTTTATTCTTTATTTTTATGAGCATGACATTGTAGCCTGCAATGTCTTCATTCACTGTGATTTTTTTTAGTTTGGTTTATCAGTTGATTTTAGTGTAGTCGTTTAACATGGAAACATGCAAAATATAACTTTAACAAGCCATTATGCGAAAACTATGAGAGATAAAAAAAATTTCATGAGAGCCAAATTTAGTCACATTTTGTGCCTAAAATAAAAATAATATCTGGTACAAATAAAAAATTAAAAAATGGTGATGAAAATTGCGGTAGACCACGACCTTAACTAGGCGACTTGGTGGAGCCTGTGACATTCGCTAAGGCTGGTGACATAGATTGCGACTGCATGAAGGGAGGGTAGGGTTGTCTTGCAATACATAGGTTGGAGGGGAGGGGATGCATGCCTGAGCACTCCCTTTCTTGAGGACTGTCGCACATTTTACAGTTAGATGCCATGAAAGACAGTACTATTGATGTTCAGCCTGTGGCTATTGTTCGGCCATTTCTCCATGTGTCGGAGGACTTGTTGCCCGAAGCGCCTGTATGGAGGGACGCAGGGGCACCAATACTTATTCTGGACGATTGTCGCAGCAGAGATCGAGCTGTGGCAGTGGTGCGCCCATTTCTCGCCTCCCAGCCGAGACTTAAATTGGTGCCACTGCACCGGTTGCAGGGAATGCAGCAGCCAATGCCACATAGAGCATAGCACATCCCCCAAGGGCAACGTCCGTAAAACTCTTAGTGAAATTTCCCTGAACACTTAGTTTTACAGTTTTCCATAATATTAGGTTGTGTATATAGTGTATCTAGACTGTGTATATCTGATTCTGTACATAGTATTTATATATTTGGGTGTCTTAACATATATTCATTGGTTTTTGTACATAGCTTTCACATTTAGTGTAATACATTTGGTAGGTTTTTGTGTTGTATATATATTTATGGAAGGTTGTAAGTTTCAGCATTGAGTTTAAATTATTTTGTTTCTTTTATTGTCTTTAATGTATATATTCTGTGTATAGTGGTTTGTTTGTTTCGGCTTAGTAACCCAGCCTGCACTACTTTTGAATAGTAGTGTTGCCGGTCCCAAGCCCGGGTAAAAGGGGAGGGTAGTTCCAAAACATACTAAGAATAAAGAGACATAACATACATATACTACACTTAATAAAAATTAACTTGAATACAGTTATGATGTAACATGCCTGTCGTAACTCGTCACTCTCGCTGCCTTTACACAGGTATTAAACAAATAATGGTGATAGGGGTGATCATACCATTTACTATAAGAAATGCTTTTCGCCGGTATATGCATACAGCAATTTGCTTTAGTGGTAAAAGTTGGAAACAAAGATGGCGACTCAAAGTTAAACCTCTGGTGGACATTCCCAGAATTAAATATATTTGATTAATCGACCGAGTGGTTATCAACAAAGTCAATTATTATGGAAGGGAATTTTAAAAATTAAATATGGCGGGCACCAGAAATTGTAAACAAATGACTGTGAAAATTTGGTGGGTAAATGGTAAACAATATGGCGGATAAATTGTTCCAAGATGGCTGTGCCCATATGATGTACACAAGATGGCAGATTAAGCAGAAGCGAGTAAGGCAGAAACAAGATGGCTGCCATAAATGACGTAATCCAAGATGACGGCGGTGGTTCCGTGGCTCCGCAGCCACCAGCCTGGACCAGAACATACCAAACCTATCTACTGAAATGCTGCTGAGTTTGTAGTGCTGCTGGGTTGTGCAAAGCTGCTGGGTGGCATAGCGCTGATAGGCGGTACAATGCTACTTGGTGGTGTAGTGGTGCTGTATTGTGCAGGGATGCTGGATTTTTCAATTGTTCTGGGTGATACATTGCTAGTCTATTGTGCATTGGTGCTGGTTATTGCAGTGGTACTGGGAATTGTAGTGAGGCCGAGTAATGCAATGGCTGGATGCTGCAATGGTGCTGGGTGATGCACTGAAACTGGGTGGTGTAGTGCCACTCAGCGGTGCAGTGATTATGGGTGGTGCATTGGTGCTAAGTTATACAGTGGTGATGGGTAGTGCAGTGTGGCTGGGTGGTGAATGCAGTCTGATGGGTGAGGCAGCAGTAGCACTGAATGATGCAGTGGTGATTGGTGGTGTAGAGCTACTGGTTGATTTACTTCTAATGACAGATGCAGTGATAATGAAAGATGCAGTTGTACTGAGTGATGCAGTAGCACTGGGTGGTGCAGTGGCACTGAATTTGGCAGTTGCACTGAGTTTAAGCATTGGCTCGATTGGGGCTGTGGCATTGGGTGGTGGAGTGATTCTGAGTGATGCAGTGGTGCTTGGTGCAGTGGCACTGAGTGTTGCAGTGGTGCTTGGTGCAGTGGCACTGAGTGTTGCAGTGGTGCTGGCTGGTGCAACAGTACTCAGCGAGTGCAACAGGGTTCCTGTGCCATCCATCAATCCTTCACTTCTTTCACCAGAAGAATTACCAATCATACATATCCCATACTGGGCAGTTACAACTGTGCAACAGAAAGCCTCATATATCAGATAGGTACAGTGCAAACACTGCAAATGCAGAATACAAGGCCTCACCACCATCACACTCCGACAAAACATTAAAGGTCATAGAGCACACACAAAACAAACAGTAGCCGATAAAATGGACATACTTGACAAACCAGACGCAGAACATGCTGCATTACACAAACAAAACTTTGACTCTTGTTATACCACCAAAGTAGTAAGAATCCTACCACCCTCAAACAATAGCTAATAACAAAGGTGCTGGGAACTAGCCCATCAATACATTACGAAATCTGTACAACCCCCAGGTCTCAACATCAGATAATTGCAACTGATGCAGCAGTATACCACTACACTCCCATGTCTCTTCTTTTTTAATTTTCCCACCACACCCTAGTTAGCTCCTTGGCTGGTAGGGTAACTTACCATGTTTCCACCGCCGCCATTACTCAGTGTGCCCGAATTCACCGCCTGATGAAGCTGGCCTAGCCAGCGAAACGCCGTGCAACAATGTGTTTGTCCTTTTGTGTGTGTATGTAACAATGAAGAAGTACCAGCCTGTGAGTACCTCAGTCTTCTATCTATACAATTAAGTATTTTAATCTAGCGGCCAAAGCCTTTTTCACATACAGTGCTACTTATTAAGTGAATTTAGCACGTAAACATTTATTGCTTCTCAACTATGTGACTCATATTCCTTATTTGCCCTGCAGCATGTATGTAATTTACATTTCGTTGTGTTAAAGAAATACCTACGTTTTAAATTAATTGCTCGAGTCTGCAAAAACAAATTACATGTCAGTGACAGACAGGTTCAATGCTAAGAGGGCCACTTGCCCAGACCACCGAGCAGTGTTCAGAGTTTTGACAGAAAGAGGTTTGTTTGAAAACTGATCAACATGACATCTGCTAAGGAACAGCATTCAGAGAATGTTACATGCATGTATACCCATTCCAGGTTTTCACTGACCTTTAAACTTTATTTTTTTTGGAGCCGAAAAATAGAGACTTTTGCACTTGTTTTATGGTACTAATTTTGGTGAAAAATTTTTTTACAAAGTACAGGCACATACAGCACTCACTTATTTTTACAGTACAGTAAAATTACTGTGTCACCACTGAATGCCTCATCTAAAGATGCTACATGATGTTAAGGAATAACTATTGTCTGTCAAAAAAGCATTACTGCAAAATACACATAGAGTACAACTGAAAAAACATATTCAATAACTGTGAAAAACTGTTACAAGACATGACATTCTTAAGACATGCGACTTTTGACAGCTTATTTGCCCAAGTTACTCAGAGAAAATTTGGTATTGTTCTGCATAAATCACAAAATGCTAAGTTACTGTCTCCTTTCTCTGCTTTCAACATAAAAAGTCACATCCCAGTAAAAGGAAGCCAAATCCAAAAGCAAAATATGCTTGAACAAAATCTTCTTCTTAAACATTATACCACTTCTCAATACAAGTAGTAGAAGGGACAAACTAGCTAACTGAATATATAAGGTGATGGTAATATATTATATATTACATTTAACTTGACCGTGTCCCAATCTTTGTACCTCAAATTGTTACCAAATTACGTAGCCTACTTAACTTTGTAACACTACAGGCCTAATGTGTATTGGTCCATTTAAATAAATATATTTTATGTATACTTTCTATGTAAGTTAGTACCAACGGTGACAGTGTGTTGGGTGAAGGAATGTCATATTTTTATTTTATTGATTTATATATACATATAAAACTTTAGATTTCAATTACGGAATTATAGTTATAATCACATGGCTGAAAGGAAATGGCAGCATAGCTTTGTTTGAACAAGAGTACCCAATATATGCCATATTTAGCTGGGTGGTAGAGGCATATTTTATTTTATCCTCTGCCTCATGAGAAGCGTATTAGAACCTGGAAAAACATTGGCTGACACTGTAGTTGTGCGTTAACGTTGGTAGGGACCTGTAAGAAGGACTTGTGCATCTTATTAAGCAACAAGAGAGGGTCAAACCCTAGAATGGCTAGCTGAGGACTGCACAGTAGTGGTCATACGGTCAGGCGAACAAACCATCGCAAAGCAGAGGAAAAGGTCGCATCATGGCCGAGAGCAGTAGTGCGAGTGGGCTGCGGCCCAAAGATCTTTTGATTAAATAGAGAGTGACGAATTTACTGTGGGTGGACAGCACCATGGTCTCAACTTTCTTTATAATTTTTTGAACATTTAACATTTGGTGAAATTTTAGACTCAATTTGTGTACCTCTCAAATTTTTTTTCCATCAGCGTACGTAGGCCATTCCATTGGGTGTGGAATGCCAAGGCATTTCTCCTTCGTAAATGTAGGCAGTGAGAATAATCTACATGCTGATTTTTTGTTATTTCCTTCCAGAACTAAATGGTGTGTTGATTTACTACCGAGACTTTTCCTCAGCGATACACTAGTGACTCGAGGAATAATTAATTTTTATTGTACGAGTGATGGTGAAATTATGGGAAAAAAAAAACTGTAACAGAGATTTTTTTTCTACGAGTACAAGCTCTGTGTCCACAGAGCAGTAATAAATACAGACAGAGCTAGTCGACCAAACAAAAAAAAGAATTCAACAAGTTGGCTGATCTCTAACAGAATTGCTGTTCAGTTCAAGAAACAGACCCAGCTCACAAGGATGTGGCTGGATGGTTTGTTACAACACGTCTTCAGTAGCAGAGCCCAAGTTATTTCGAGAGAGATAAAATCTCCAACGCGACAACTTTGCACGCAGGTAGCATGCTGCATGAAATAATAAAAAAACTTCACTTAAAAAGTAACCTTCATAAATCTTATTGCATATAAACAAAATACATAAATACCAAACAATGATAGCAACTTAATTGTGAGAAAATATTTTTAGTCACTGGTAGCTAACAAAAAAATAGAGGTCGAAAATATTTCAGTTAAAAGCACTAGAGCACAAGTACATAACTAGAAGTGCATAATGAACACCATTGGCTAAATAAGCACCATATGTACTTTGAGCTTAAAATAACACAATCACTACTACATAAATGGGTCTTCTTTAATGGCACTCCTCAAGGGATGTGGAAACGATAATGTACAAATGGAAACTGTAAAAAAAAAAAAAAAAAAAAAAAAAAAAAAAAAAAAAAAAAAAAAAAAAAAAAAAAAAAAAAAAAAAAAAAAAAAAAAAGGACACTTTCTAATGTAAAATCAGCAACCAAGAACACAAAAAATCTGTGTAAAATGTGGAAAAGTTCAAAATGGAGTGTAAAAAAGGGGTTCTACTGAACACATTTTCACATCAGGGTAGAAACTGTATATTCTCAAAAGATATTTTGCATCTATTGACGCCTGAAGCATAAACTACATAATGTAACACCAGTGAACACAAACACAGACAGTGCTTCGACAAAACACTACTACCCACTCCCCAACTCAAATAGGTAAAACCTTGCCGAAAAAAACTAATGTGATCCAAGTAAATGCTCTACAGCCTTACATAATTTATAATAACAATATACTGCAATGACTGTAAATTTCAGGGATTTATTTTTTGGGTTTTTTTCTTCTCATCTATACTCAAAATAGTCGGTAAAGTTATTTTGATTTATAATCTTAAAGAGTATTCTTTTTTCGGGAAGTCACTTCTTTACTTTAGGATTGTGGACGTCTTAAGAGTGTCCTTTTACAGTCTCTCAGTTTGAGTTTTTTGTTCACAGTTCTTGGAAGCTTGCAGATGTTGTTGTCACTGCAGCGCTTGTGGATTCCTTTGTGGGCAGGGTCCCGGTAGCACGTGCAGCCTGATGGCCTTAAGTTAGTTTCTAGGCAGGTGAGGGGTGTGGTGATGGATGTGGCAGTGTTGCCGGGCGGTTGTGCGCGCTGTGGGTCCTTCTGGGACTTTCAGTGTGCGGCAGCCTTCTGGGGGCACTGGACGCCTCTGTTAACACTCCACCGCTCCCCTGTTCCGCATTAACATCTGTAGTAGGGCAGATGCTCAGGTACGTGTGTGTAGATCAGCACATTTCTGTCATTGCAGTCCCGGACAGTCCCTCCACACATAACGTCATCAACGCTGACTAGTGAATGCCCTGTAGGACAGAGAGGTTAAATTTCGCGCCAGTCTGGAATGATCAGTGCTGACATTCCAGTGGATAAATCATCTAAGGTTCTGGATGGCACGACCAAGGGTTATAAATATCTGCCGGCCATGTTTTGGCTAGCTTTTTTTGAGCTTTTGGGTGTCGAGCTTTACTTAGGACTTTTTCTTAGTGCTTTTGTTTTCCTCAGTTTTGTTAGAGTTTTTTTGGTTGTTGGAGCTTTTGAGCTTTTTAGCATGGCGAAGTTTTGACTTTGAGCTTTCTCGAGCTTCGGCGAGCATGGCGATGCCCCGGTGGGCTAGGGGCCGGCCTGAGTGCTCGTGATGACAGATGGCAGGTTTCTGTTTAGTTAGTTTGAAAGGGTCTTCCAACCCTTTCTGGCCTAGTGCTAGGAGTGAACGTTGAGCTCTAGTTGGTGAGGGGGTTTTGGTTTAGATTTAGAGTTGATTTGGTGGGAAGTAGTAAGTTCTCTCTCTCTCTTTCCGCCTGTGTCGGGTGGGCCCCCGTTGTTCTCCATTTAACGGTCGTACCTTCTGCTGGAGTGGCCATCGAGCAGATTGGACGGCTGTGGAGAGCGGGGGTGGGCTCTCGGCGGGGAGGGGGGAGGGGAGAAGAGGGGAAGTCGGCTTGACAGGACTGAGCGGACGGACAGGGCCTTACTTACTTCTGTGGTGGCTCTAGTTAAGGTTGGATGTCGTGCAAAACAACATGGGGGCGTTATGCACTGAGGAGAAACACGGCCTGAGTGTGTGGTTGACTTCAACTAGGTGGAGTGGCAGACAGCAGAACGACTTCAGAGCGACGAAGTCTCGGATAGAGATTTCCTTGCTGAGGGAAATTACACTCAGAACGTCACAATCAGAGGTGACTTTCGTAAGTTTCGAAAGTAAGTCCTCGTCTGGGATTGACGAGGGAGAGGAATACATATCGAGGGCATCATGCCAGAAGGGCGCATAAGCCATATGCAACATGTGCTTGATACGCCCTTCTGGCATGATGCCCACAATATGGTACGTTATGGTGAAAATTCCTTTAGACTGCCCCCTTTTAATTGGAGCTATCTTTCCTCTGGTAAAGTTCAGGAACGATGACTCTTACTAGGCTGAGGTGTTTATTCGTCGCGTAGATGTGAGTTTCATGACAGTAGAAGGATTCAACACTTACAGTTGTTTCGTGATTTATGGATAAACGCCGAGTTGGAGGCCTTTCAAACTGCAGAACGGTTGTTGGAATTAGTTGTGAAAGAGTACCTAGTTCTACTGTACAATGGGTCAAGAAGCGATAATGTTTGATGGAGCATAGCTCACAAGATTAAATTGTGTGTGACCCATGAAACTGTGTTGTGTCTGGAGGAACTAAAAGTGGGTTTTAGTTTGATGTGTGTTAAGGGTTTTGTAATGAAAAATGTAAGAGTGTGTTATACGTGCATAAAATCTATGTGTATTCTGACGTCTCGTATTCTCATCTGGCAACCTAAGTCGCAATACCTTTAAGGATAGATTGCAGACGAAGTTACTCCACATTAAGGAGATTTGAGAATTGCTATTTTGCGGCTACTTATAGTGACCAGACAGTACAAGTTCTTTTTATTATTTATTTTATTCATGTAGTTATTTAATAATCAAAATTTTACTATGGGATAAGAAGACTGCAAGTAATCTGAGATAGATGAGACTTCACTGGACGAGAGCATCAAAACCATAAGTATTCTCTTTATTATTATATACTTTTAATTCAATTAGTTTTCATGTTCGGTTTTTATTATGAGATACAATTGTGGATTCCTTTTTGTGTGAATATTTGTTGTTGGCCAATAATAAAGTCGTTTATTTAAGGTTTCATTACTCAATGTCCTTAAACTTTCTTTCTTTACTGTAATAATCAGTTACTACTACTTTGTGGATAATTTCAAGTTGAAAATTATTAATGTAATATGTTCATCACACGTTAATATCTTTTTTTTATATATAAATTCACACTTTAAAATTATTTACCAAATTCTACACTCACTGTGTTTCTGAATACCAATAATGGAATATTTATTTTTGTATAATTTTATTTTATTCTTTTGTAATAAACACCAATTATTTGAACTCATTTTTTTATTTCAGTATTCGATCAGTAGTCCCTTTAAAATTAATTGATAGCATCTAATCTTAAATCATACATTACCTTAATTAAGCTACTTTAATGATAGTTGGTCGTGTACGACAGGTTTCAATTTAAGCACACTACAAGATAGGAGATGTGACCCATAGAGGTCGTCATAGTCTGTGTTTGATCCACAGTTTCCCCTCTCGCACACACCGAAGCGGTTTCAGTTCTTTATTTCAGTAAGGTTGTTTATTCTAAAACTCCACCAAACATAAGTCTTTTATCTCAGTATAGACTACAAGGTGGATGTCTGTGCATTTAAAGTGTTTATTGTTTTTATTTGGCTTAAGGCACAAGGAGCTATGTATTTATTTCCCCCACAGTTCTATTTAATAATTACAGAGTTTATTTTGTGTTTACAGTTTATCATTATGGTTAACTTAATTGCTTGTTTATTCATTATTAATGTTTATTTGCTTTCCATCTCATAGTCTTAGCGTTATTCAATCACACACGTCCCCCATCATTACAACATTGAACATTTAAATAAACTTCACATTACTTTCATTTAAAATTATATTTTATTTATTTTACCACACTATTATTTTACTTTATTTTATAATGCCCAGCCTCCTGACAACACTAAGTGAATTGTTTTCCAATACCTTTAAAACAAATGTTTCATACCTTTGATTAATACCCATTATTAATACAATGGTGAGTGTGCAGCAATGTTATCTACGTTACCTACAACTTCAGCAAAGGCACACGACACACATGGATAGTATACAGTTAGAATGCGGATGAAGGTTACAAAATACGCAGTTGTGTGCAGAACAACTTTATTAACCATATGTACATTCACAGCAGCAAAGGCATTGAATAGGTAGGCGTTCAAGTGGGGAAAAATCATAATTTTATATTTGTATGAAATAGTGTTAGTTTCGTAGACATTACTAAAGAGTACGTTTACCTCTAACAAAATAAAATTAGCCCAACCAGTTTTTTTCGTAATGGCACTTCAAAGTCAAAATTGGTTATTTTTACTTCGTGCAAAACTTGAAAACAAGTAAATGTAATGAAATGAAAAAAATCACATCAAAACTACACGTCACTGTCTACGGCTTGAAGCATGTAAAACCCCATTATAAAATATTTTTGTGTTTAAAATAAATTTGTAAAAGTAACAAATTAAATTTCAAATTTTTTATTTAACATAAAAAAATGTTGTAATGGGTTTTATATGCTGCAAGCCATAGACAGTGAGACGTAGTTTTGATGTGATTTTTTCCATTTCAATACGTTAACTGGTTTTCAAGTTTTGTATGAAGTAAAAATATGCAAATTTTGACTTTGAAGTGCCATTATGGGAAAACTAGCTGAGCTAAATTTTTTTCGTTAAAAGTATATGTACTCTCAAGTAATGTGTACAAAACTTATACTATTTCATACAAATATAAAATTGTAATTATTCCCCACTTGAACTACCTTAATTATTTGCAGTTATGTTATTTCAGTTCAATTTAGTAAACAATAAAAGTGATTGAAAATAATTTTCCTATCATATTCCCACTCCTCAAAACTCATCTACAACTGATGATTCAGTTCCAGGAAACATGTCATTGTAATGGCACAGAACATTTTTTTTATTACTGAAACTTAAGCAACTAGGCTAAGGGAAAATTTCTTGATATGTGACTAATTTCTTGATTTGTGACTGCCAGATCCCAGGTTTCATGCAGTGATACAAACTACATAATTTTATTTCTTATTATGTGTCTTGAAAAATTTTTATAATGAATGGTAAAATATTTTCCTGCAGAAAGCATCTGTATTAGGATGCCACAAACTTTGGTACTGAAGCCCTAATTGGTAGCTTAGCTCAGGGGGTAGCCAGAAGGGGGGATATCGGGATATATCCTCCCCCCACCAAAAAAAAAAAAATGAAAATAAACTGCTTGAAGATAAACGAAATTAGCAGTGTTATATTCAATGAGATTTTTTAATGTTTGTTGCTATGGAAGTTTACAATTAGAGTTTATTGGTTTGTGAACATACATGCATTGCATGTCCACAAACCAATAAATTCTAATTCTAAACTCCCATTGCAACAAACATTTAAAAATCTCATTAATTCTCAGTATAGATACGGTATGCATTTATCAGTAAACACGAGCAATGGTGTATGTCCACAAACCAATAAATTCTAAGTGTTATATTCACAGCTTAGGTACAAAAACTGCTTAAAATGCATCATTTTGCACATTGAAACAGGGCCCCCGGACCCCTCACTTCATGAGAGTGTGATCTATGCCCCCATATTATGTTGTTAAAATTGGCAAGTTGGTATCCCCCCCCCCCCCCCCAAATAAAAATCCTGGCTATGCTACTGGCATTGCTACTTGAATCAGTTATCACTTTTTAAACACCATTTGTAGGATAGAGAAAACTAGATACTATCCATAAAGGAATAAAAGGCATTCAAAAGTAAGTGGGTGGGTACAGCTTAATGTCTTAAGACAACAAAAATCATTAAGACATAACAACTGGCCCACACAGGCACGGGAAATGGACAAGGATTGTGCTGAGGCCTTAAATTAGAAACCACCACAGGATTTGCCTAGAATGATTTCGTAAAACTATGGAAAACAGGAATCAAGCTAACCAAACTGAGACATGAATGAAGGGACAAAAGAGTGGCTACTTAAATGAGACTCACTCATGCATGGTATTTACAAATGCAAATTCAACTTAAGCAAGTGCTTCATTTGCATTCATGATATTTCTGATACGCTTAAGAGAATATCTCAACAACTGCAGACCGATGTAAACTAAACTCCCAGTGAACTAACACATCACCAGACAGTTGTAAAAATTTATGGTACAATGCCCTAAGCATGCAACTGTACGTTTGTATTTGTAAAAGTTGCATATCAACAAGTCAACAGAATTGCTAACAGTTTTAGTCATCTTGTGACATGCAAAGTTGTACATATATGTACCTACATATGCATACTCCCAGTAGTGTTATTGCAAACATCTTCAATTGGATTTTATACTTTCCAGATGCACTGTCAGTTTACTGAGGTGTCCAAAGATATTCTAGCTTCAGTTTGGCCATTCTTCATATTTTTAACATGTCAATCATTCTCTCTTAATTAAGCTCTTAAGTAGTCAGAAAATTAACACAATGATAAGTTTATTTTCAATGAAGGCAGATACCTACAGTATTTAACAAAAACATCTTTGAACAATAAACATACAAATAATTTTATTAACCATAAACAAACACATGTAGTAGTCACATGCACACACATATTGGTACACTACAGATGTTATAAATCACAGCTTTATGACAGTTCGTCACTTGCTTGTTTCCCACACATCTCTGTCATTGAAGGCTGCCATATTGCTACCACTGTTCTCAACTTAATAACTACTGTACAAACCACAACAATTATTCAACTTAGCATAACATGATCTTTGAAAGAACTGTGCAATGGGAGTGCATGACTGGATATATTTACTTGGACATACTCCATTGCGAAATAAATGACTGTCAAAAGAAAACTAAAAATAAGACAAGAAAACATAAATAAGCAGAGTATGCTTTAGTCATCAGGATACATACACAACATGAAATTCCAAAACTGGAATCTGGTCAGATAAAACAAGGAACAAACAGAAAATAAAAGAAATAACAAAAATATAAAATAGCTAAGTTTACATGTGACACAACGATGAGACTAAACAAGAAACAAAGATGTCAGACACAAACAGAAAAAACAACAAACGACACAAATGATGAGATAAAACAAAACACAGTAGTTTTCCAAACAGACAGTATTAACAACGTTTCGGGAACAGATTCCAGTTCCCGAAACGTCGTTAATACTGTCTGTTTGGAAAACTACTGTGTTTTGTTTTATCTCATCATTTGTGTCGTTTGTTGTTTTTTCTGTTTGTGTCTGACATCTTTGTTTCTTGTTTAGTCTCATCGTGTTGTTTGCTGTATTTCTGTTCGTGTATTTGTTTCGTCTCATCGTTGTGTCACAAGTAAACTTAGCTATTTTATATTTTTGTTATTTCTTTTATTTTCTGATCTGACCAGATTCCAGATTTGGAATTTCATGTTGTGTATGTATCCTGATGACTAAAGCATACTCTGCTTATTTATGTTTTCTTGTCTTATTTTTAGTTTTCTTTTGACAGTCATTTATTTCGCAATGGAGTATGTCCAAGTAAATAAATCCAGTCATAGCATAACATACCAGATTTGGACCAGAAGAAGCAAATACAACAGAATTATTTTGTGCATTGTTAAAGCCAAAATGAAATAAATGTACCTTCTTACTAAAGGATTTACAGTGACCCTTCTTTAATACAAAACAGTCAGCAGTAAAACCTTGTTAATACAAAGTTCCCCTTGGAATATGATAAAAATTTAAAAAGTTACAAATTTTAATAAAAGTAAAAATGATTTATTTACATACGACACCTATGGTTCACTGGAAAAAAAAATTCATTGTGGTGAAATAATTCATAGTATTTGCGTGGGATCTCTTTAATACAAACCTAAAGGGACAAAAATTTTTGCAGTTTGTAATAATGAGGTTTGTATTAACAGGTGTTATTAAAAACTCATAAAAGTCTGCAAATATTTTTCAGGCTGTGTATCCTCAAAATCCAAACATTTTTAACACCACTAAAACTTCTTTTATCCAGCAAACCTGATATTACTTTGTTTTATGTACACTATAAAGGATTGTTTTATGGAACATTAAAGTTAATATTTAAATTCTCATCTCATTCCAGGGGGACAGAAAACCACTTTGTATCAATGAGAACTTTGTATTAACAGGGTTTGTAATAACGAGGTTCTTATTTACAGCATATGCTAAATCCTACAAAATTAGAACTTTGAAATTGTGAGCTAGGATGAAGCATATTATGATACTTATATCATTTACATAACAGTAGAAAACAGTTATAATATTTTTAGGGAATCTGAGGGGAACTGAGGAGAAAATTGTTAAACGCAAGAAAATGTTACAGACGTGAATCAATACCTATCTTAAAGTCAATAAATAAACATGAATAAAAAGTAACTTCCCATTGACCCATTTTGTGTACAACAAGGCAGTCTAAAAATAGGTAAATTAAAGAATGGCTGTGCATTTTATGTGCCTTCAAAAACATCAGTCATACATAAATACATAACATGTAAACTATAATACATTATCTTTAGGTTTATGATTGTCATCTTCACAATCACAACGTCTAACATCAATGTAATGCACATCTATGACTCTCTTCCATACATTATTTACAATTTGTTGACTCTTTTATTGTCTGCTTTCTTGGAGGCACATACGTGAAAATTATTGACATATTTTTCAAAGATTTTCAGATATTTATTAAAATTGTAATTCAAAACCAATGTAAGTGAACTGAACAGGCAAAAAACTTCTACTAGCAATTGAAAATTCCCTTAAGCTATTGCAAAGTATGAACATATTTCTTTTTATAAAAAAAAAAGTTTCTTTTCAAAAAAATTGTATAATATGAGACGGTATGCACGTCTCGGTATTGGACGGACACGGTGCGTAATTCTTTTGTGGGACTTTTATGTTTCTTCAGATGGTATCCCTGACATGATAGTTGGCGTGTTGGCTGCCAGGGTGATACTTTTATGACTGCGTGCGATGTGACGTGCCTGCAGAGAGTGGCATGAGCAGCGGCAGTGCTCAGGGGCACAAGCGAGTAGCCGGCCGGTGGTCTACATCAGCAGTTTACAGTAGTAGCTGAGTGTCAGTATAGTGACTGGAGTTGACTGACTGTATTTGGACACGAGTGTATGGTAACCACCAGCTGTGAAGATGGATGGTTTGGAGCTCCGTATCGGGTGGTGACACTCGAGTATGACTGATAACGAGGCTGTATGATCTACTGCGAGGACGAGACTTAATTTACGCAGTAATACTAAGACCATTATGTGCACATTTTCAAGGTACGAAGAGAACGAGCCCTATTTGGACGCCGCCCTGGAGATTCTTGTGGAACAAAGTATGTGTGTCGTAGACTCCCCCCCCCCCGCGGCACCTGGAAGATATCATGAACTGTAGGTACGAGGACCTCAGTGTGTTCGCTTGTGTGCTGTACAAGACGTAAGTGACGAATTGTATATATTAGGGGGTAGGAATAGAAACTGCATGGTAGTAGACGTTTATGTGTGTTAGGTATGTGGATAACTGTATGTAAAATGTTGTAATACACTCTGTAGATTGTCGAAATCATTGTGTGTATTAATTTTACTAGCATGCTTCCATGGGAGTGCACATTGGAGGGCTGGAATGCCCTGTGTACTACCCGAACCTAGTTAACGAGGGTGGCATGTTTGCTGCTCCCGTTATAAATATATTTTTAAAAATACAAGGACAATATATCTGCCTCTGGCATTTTATGCACTGACAACAAATGTTGATATTTTGGCTCTTGGAACTATGAGGGTTAGAAAAATGCATATGACAAACTGCTACAATTTTTCTTGGGAGTAAAATATATAAAACATATCGTATTTGTCGGCATATAGGACGACCCCTCACATAAGACGAGTCATGGTTTTGAAGGTACAAAATCTTGAAAAAATTTAAATTACTAATTTTGAAATTCCCGACAGAAAAATATTCTTTTCCTTTGCCAGAAACATTAAAAATTTAGTTTAAATATTTTCAATGCATTTATTACCGGCATATAAACATCATAGTAGCCACATAAACGAATAACATTGGCTACTACTGCTCTCCGCACGCCCAAGAGCCAAGGAAATGCACGGCGGCGGCCGGCGATATCTCCATTTGCAGGTAGGTGTGCGCGACTCGGCAACGCCGGACAGAGGCACGTCGCGCACTACATGGCAATGCCGGGCAACAACAGCTGCTTGCAAGGTCATCACATTCCTGTGCGCTGTTGTCCGCCAGCCTAGCACTAGACCTACGAGATATATCTCGTTGCACTTGCACTAGACGGTAGACACGTGAATGTGTGGTATGG
This sequence comes from Medauroidea extradentata, assembly GCA_003012365.1. Taxonomy (NCBI): domain Eukaryota; kingdom Metazoa; phylum Arthropoda; class Insecta; order Phasmatodea; family Phasmatidae; genus Medauroidea; species Medauroidea extradentata. The sequence goes on along the minus strand of PNEQ01024141.1, from coordinate 14,936 downwards.
CACCTAGATCCTCGTTTTTTCCGCCCGAGAGTCTCGTGCTTGCGAGACAAAGGATGAAAGCATGCGGACCTAGATCTTCGTTTTCTCCGCCCGAGAGTTGTAGGCTGGCGAGACAAAGTATCTCGGCACGCGCTCGCATTGATCGCCGCTTTGCAGCGAGGAAGTGTCCTTTATTATGAATGACGCTCATCAAAATTTCGTACCGTAAATTTTATTAAAATAAACGGGGCACTCGTTTCATTTGTGACGAAAAATGCAATTCCTTGAAACATCATACAACTCCACAGCTTACAGCTCAGCTTTCAAACGATTTTTGGCTACCAAAAATTTTTGCACCCTCATATAAGACGAGTAGCAATTTTTGAGGGCCAAAAATATGTAAAAATTGTTGTCTTATATGCCGGCAAAAACGGTAATTCTAAATATAATTTCCATAGTGAAGTTTACATGAGTTTATATCACAGCCTAAGAAGAAGAGATCTTGAAATTTGCTCAAATTACTGGTAGTGTTATTGACATTAGTTCGTGAAATAGCAAAAATGGAAAAATGTGTTCATGATCACCCTACAGAATGTCCACCTCCTGTTCATTACTATTACGCCAAAGAGGACGTGCGACATGACATCCATCACCATTATTATTATTAGATATGATCTAGGCAAAGCCCTCATAACTGGAATAGGAAAAATTTATCCTTAACAGAAGATTACTGAAGTTTCCCACCTCCGTTGGACCACTTGTCAGCAAAAATAAATGCTATAAATGAAATAACTACAAAAAGAAAATGTGCATCGACAATAATGTACATCATTAAAAATAGTTTTACCACATTTAGTATATTGAAAAATTAAATGTAATAATGAAAACTATACTATAAACACGGATTTTCTGAAACATCTCTCTCAATTGGTCATGATGAGTGTTCTGACATTGGTATTAAGGAGAGGTAAGAAGAAGAAGAAGAAGAAGAAGAAGAAGAAGAAGAAGAAGAAGAAGAAGAACAAGAAGCATTGTAGCCTACTTTGGGCATCTGGGGAAAATATGGTTCTAGCTCAACATGGGAGTAAGGACTCTCTCATTTACTATGTTTCCATGTCACTTTCAAAACAAATTCAGTATCAAACCCTGTCTGAGTACAATACCCATTCACATGCAAACTTTAGATCTCATCTAGATAAATTTGCATAAGTGGTAATATTGGTAAAATAAAACACAACCATTTATTTGTTTCTCATGCTGTTACATACAAAAGTTTAAAAATGTCTCTTTACCTGATGATTTATGACTAAGCTAAAACTTCTGCTGTGGCCCACACCTTCCTGCTACAATAACTATAGACAGTTTTACAGCAACTAACACACACAACTGTCAACCGAAAATTTGTAGTCCGAAAAAATAAAGTGCTTTTATTTACTTTTGGTTCACTTTCGATACGATCCCTGTTTAAATGTCATTTTACGCCCGACTCAATCCGATACAATCCCAATTTGTGGTGAAACGACCTTGAGACTCAAATCAATTTGAATCCCGTTTACATGGCAACTTTCGAAGCTGTAATTGTTTTGAAATCTTCACAGAAAGGTAGTAATTATATGCTCCCTGATTTAGGCGCGCACTTGTTACGCTACACAGCTTGTACACACAGAAACACTTTCTATTTTTATTATTTTTTCCCCTATTTTTTTGCATAGCGCACACCACTGAATTATTCTATATTTTGGAATAAAAAAGCAGATTATACACAAGTAAATACTATGGTGTTAATCAAAACAAACTAACTGTATTTATGTAGCTCTCGAAAAACAGTCACAGGTGACCATCTTTACTAGAGGTGAAATCACAAAATAGAGCCAACAAAATACACCGATCTTCACACAAAAAACATAAACCATTATGTACACACCAAAGTGAACAGTTAGGCTACTACCACAGAAGTGTACTCTTGGTGCACTAATGTTCCTGCCACAGATTTTGTTCAAGGTGTAACACATTAAATGATCAATATGTATCTACGGTGCACCAAGATTGTTTATAATTTTTTGTCGAGAACATAACCTAACTTGGAAAAAGTAAACGGAAAAGAATGAAATGTGGCATGAAAGCAATACCTAGTTTAAATCACATTGAGCTGATAATTACCCAATTTACTCATCTAGGCTTAAGGCCATCATTACAACACTCCCTTGACTTAACCAAAACCTCAATTTGTGTAAACCCAGAGCAGGAAACGTTAAATCAGCTAATACTGTACATGCTTATAGCTATTAGTGACAACAGGTTACTTTGTACCATTCTTGAGCAAGAAAAGAAAATCCAGTAAATTTAAGAACGTTGTATTCACAAACTAAACAAATTTTACATGCCTTTTACAGTTCATGAATTACGACGCAAAATCACCAAATTATGTCTCTCTCAAAGGCAATTTCCCTTTTGCCTTCTAATTACATGAGAAATGTAGCACACATTCACTATCCTATGCTTCCATTCTTCCCATTCAAATACGCACATTTCGCAACGCCTTGTTAATCCACTACTTCTTCCCCTGACCAAATTGAAACGGACAGGTCCCTGTTGAACTCTCCTATATCGCGAACAGCCTTCTATTATCCAGAACCAACAAAACGTGTGTTCGCCATAAATGAGCGGGCCTTCCTTAAAGTCTCGGACAACACCCAGGAAAACTGCGATCCACACTGGGAATGTACTGTGTGACGTCGACTACAGCTGACGGTAGTTTAATCGAACTTACCAGGCCTCCAGAACTTGCCTTTCCCACGGGCGTTAAATTTACCAAATAAAGTCCGGGTTGCTTCTTTGTACTCTCGCACACTCTGCGAACAAATAATTATACTCAGCTCCCATCACGACGTCAACTCATTTCTCTATCACGCATACTCGCCTACTGAAGAATTCAAAAGACTACCAAACTTAGATGTGGGCACCTTCATGCCCGAGCGAAGAATGAGTATCGGCCTCCAGCGCCCCTCTCAACTCAACTCACCGACAAGAGTGCCCCTACCGCCGGCTGTCGGAACCAGACACTCCCCTCCTTCCCCAGGCCTACCTCTCCATGGCTATTAGAGTGACAGGTCTGAAGTCGAATGGGGGAGCTCTAGCCCGGCGACCAGGGCTTTCACTAACGATCAACCAAGGAAGAAAAACAAGCACCATATTTAAAACTCCCATCCCTACTAACATCATCAAGGCTTTAAAGCAAGGACCGCTCAACATCAATACCAAAACTCAATAGTAGTAGAGTGAATTTAGCGATCAGAAATTGAATTAATTTTATCGACACAAAAATTGAAAAATTCACAATTCTTTTATGAACGTCTGGTGGAAAAAAACTTCAAGTTTTCTTTTCTTATTTTGTTATGTGGTGGATTTATTACTGGAGGTTTTACTACGATGTGCCACTGATTTAATTATGGATGTTTGTTTCAAATTGTAAAAAATTAAAAAAAAAGGCTTTAGCAAAACTTCCACTTTTCATTCGAAAACTTTATAAGGTAGAAGGCAAAGTTGGAGAAATAAAAATCTTCTACTTAATTCCAAACTGTTGAAGCTTCAACACAAATGACTAATGTCGGAGCAGGCTGGAGGAACCTGAACATACAAAGACACAATGTAGGGGCAGGTTAAGGATAAGTACAATACGTAATTTAGATGTTTCTTAATTTAGATATCTAAAGGTTGGCAGGTCCACGTGGTGATTGGTAATTGGTCCATTGCAGTGATGTAGCCAATGATGTACATATTTTAAATACCATAATCTGTTCATTCTGGTTTGGCTTCAGTAGCTAGCTGACAGGTTCAAAACATTGTAAAAGCTGTCGCCACTATGCTGGCAAAGGGGTTGATTTTATGTTTCCTTCAGGGTTCAATGAGGTCTGAGCACGAGAGTTCCCTGAAGAGGAGGAGAGACTGCTAAATGTCCCAAGGAGAGTGGTTTCCCGGGCAGTCGACACAACACAGTCTCTCAGCAGAGCAGGAAAATTCTCACTTTTCATAAAGGGGGTAGGCGTGTTGACCACTCACCATTTCTAGAAGAGCTCCCTTAGGAAGCGGCGTTAACGGTCCGACACAGGCTTCGGCTCGAAATCGGCTTCCCTCTTCAGCTGCTGGATGCGGGGGTGTGGTAATGGTGCTGGTTTTTCTGGATATTTTATCGGACTAATTAATGGTAGCTGAAGGTGGTGGAGATTTCTAAGGATGCGACTGAAACTGTCTCGTTTATGTCCAGGCGGCTTGTTCTCGGTGTCTTTGTAATGACGACAAAGTTCTGACAGTTTTGTGGGCTTTTCGGATGTTCTCTGAGGTGGGGGAATTACTCCCACAGGCATCTCACTGTTACTTGCGATAGCCTGTCGGCGCTTAGCTGCGGCTTCTGCCTTACGACCTTCTATCACTGCTCGTTCCTCAGGCGAGATATTAAGTATTAGGCACTCTGAATCAGAGATTAGTATTTAGAAATGAAACTATAAAATACATTTTGAACTGTATATTGTTATCCCTTGGTACACTTTTACAATCACTGACTTTACACACTGGTTAATACATTCGGCTTTTCACATACACAAGTCTTTATACACTACTGGTTTACAATATACACTTATACTCGACCGTGTGGTCATTTATGCACGGAGCCCCGGAACTTCTCACGGACTTAGCTCTACTTCCGCATCCGGCGGTCACAGATATGCGCCTCGTGGCAACTCGCGGTAGGGTGCATTCCCTAATACTGCCCGCGCGGCTAGGGCGCGTCTCCTTCGAACTTCGCTTTCGGCACAAGAGTGGGTAGGACCAGGTTTCTGCTTCCTTCTCAAGAAGCAACCTGTATAGAGGATGGGTAGGCGGGTTTAGGCTTCCTTCTCAGGAAGCAACCCACGGAAGATAGGTAGTGGTCAACAGGTAGGAGGGGCGGGTTTCCGTTTCCTTCTCAAGAAGCAACCCTTTCGAGGTTGGAGGGGTGGTGCCTAGGCTTGTTCGGGGAGGAGGCCCGAGCCCTAGACTGACGATTTGGCTAGGCGAGCGCCCGCCTTATATACCCCTGAGGGGGGCTTAAAGTACCGTTAGTGGGTGGTGAAAATGGCCGCCGCTGGAGAGGAGGCCGTCTGCTGGCTAGCAGGCGCACCACTCCAACACCCACAAATCTCCCACACTCAGCAAAAAATACGTGACTCTATTTAAACATTCCCGCAGGGCCATGAAAATGTCAGTGTTGCCAAAAACAAACAAACAAAGCACTAAATAAATACACAAAATTAATAATATTATGTTTACAATAATTATATACACACTTTCTCTCGTACAGTTCATAATTCGCCGCCTGGCATTATTTGCATTGTGTCCATCTGTTTGTTTACATTGGTTGTGGCGGGCATGAATACCTATATACATACAAAAACGGTAAATATAATCATCTCTAAACCTTTAGTTTTATGTTTTACAGCAACACGGCTCACAATACTGGATTTAAATGACCCTTGGGTGAAAATAAGGTAGGCCTAACTCTTACATATTACTAATATTACGGGGCCGAGCGTAAAATATATCTAAGCACCTTGCAGGGTGCGTCAAAGCTATTCCAAAGTAACTTTAAGCAGCTGAGGTAAACTCTGATTTTTTTTTTTGACAAGAAGATAAGTCACAATTTCTTTTATAATGTTGTACGGGATAGTTACAGGGACTGAATTTTCTTTTTCAACAATATTTATATTTGCCTATAATCTCACCTAGTCATTTCCCGGTTTCTAGCAGATGAGGAGTTGAATATTTGTATGATTGTTACGTTGTAAGACTGAATTTGATGATTGTGAAATGTTCCACCAATGACATTTATGTAAAAAGAATAGTCTTGATTTGTAAACTAAACTGATGTCAGTTTTTAAATTTTTATGTCGAAAGTAACTTTTTCATTTTATGTATGTCAAACTTTAAAAATTTTTTTGTAAATCATGTTTGAGAACCCGAAGGTTTTTGGTCTATTTATTTATTTGTTGTTGTACCTGTTTCTCTATGGTATAAAGTTAAAGTCATCATACAGTAATTAATATTTTTACCCTTAAATGTTCTGACAACAGGAAGTTACACTAACTAAACATTTGTCTTTAGTGTTTCAGGTTATATAAGTATTTAATACAGTCTACAATTAAAGGAGTGCTGTAGTGTATTTAAGGTCCCTGAAAAGCTCTCCACTTCATATTTCCTCTTTCTCATAAAAACCATCTTGCTGCTATTTGTGCTCTACAAATTCTAATGTTTATATTTTGTGTCCTCGCAAAGGGATTCCTGACTGCCTCTTACAATTACAAATATTGGATGTAACCCTGAGATCACAAATTAACTTTATGTATACGTAGTATGACCAAGTCACAGAGATCATACACTTTATGTATAGTATGACCAAGTCACAATCACATTCATTCATTCATTCGTTCATATTCCTATTCTATTTACCATAAACCTGCCTTTGTGTTTCATTAATTACTTATAATTTCAAGAAATCAAGCTTTATGCCATTTCATCACACAAGCACCCTTCTTTCTCTCATCCCTGATCACTCCCTTCCCTCATTTGTCTTTTGCTTTTTAAGTTACCATTCCTCTTTCCCCTTCCTATGTATTCTGCTCTTACCCATATTACATGTGTTTATAGCAATATGTACTAGTTTGTAGCTATAAACCCACATATGCCGACAGATGAATACTGAATCTCTGGATTTAACATAGTTTCAACTTCATGCAGTTATTTTCTTTTTATTGCTACCAGCAGCAAAGTTATCTTGTCCTGAAAAAATCTTTTTTACTGAGAATGAAAGTGGCAGATGAACAGACGAGCAGCCAAACATAATCACTAGAACAGGACCAGCTGACAACATTTTCCTTGCCCCAATGCCCATGTAGAGTTGCATTCCTAGTGGCTCTCTGCAAATGGAGTGCTTGCAAAAGTTGTTTTATGGTTACATGTTCCAGAGAGATTTTCTACACACTGTGTGGTGCCCGAAGACAACCAGCAGGACAGACGTTGTTGTAGTATGTATTTTGACAGCTTCCTTGAAACCTTGGAAACAACATGTAAGTATAATTTATCATCTGCAACCACTACTCAAGTAATAAAGATAATGTTATGTGTTTTTGCCCAAAAATACCATAATAAAATAAAATTATACATTTTACAATCAATCCATCAACTGCTGCCATTACCATTTTCATCTTTAAGTTAAAAGTATGCATAATAATGTTAGTCTTGTTTACAGGAAAGGAGTGAATGTATATATTTTACCACATTTTTATTAATGCACTGTGTCAGTTTGTTTGTCTGTTTGCTACAAAGTTCGCAATAGATTTTAAACTAACATCATTATTGAATAGAGTCTTGAAACTTTAAACATACTAGCTCAGAACTGGATAACAATGCAATACTAACTCACTTTCTTGTCTGTCTGTTTGTTCCATACAAATTTAGCCTGTTTAAAATTGATTGGAAAATTTCATATACACAAGACTAAAAATCAGAAAACAATTACTTAAATTTGAAAATGTTTATTACACATTGTTAAAATGGAGTAAAAATTATAAAATAATTTCTCCTATGAAAATACTTGTAAGATTTAAAATGAAAAACGTGGGGTGCATGCAATAAATAATTGATGCAAAAGTTAACCTATGTCACTAATAATTTTACTGAACTACAAATTATATGAACTGTTGAGTAAGTTTCCTCAACAAAAGCTACTCTCTACACACCTTACTATTTATTAGCTAATGCATGTACCTCACATTTTTCATATAGAGATGATGGTTTATCGCGGAAAAACTTGACTATTTGCTAGGCTTCAACAAACGTTCAACTTATCAAAAGATTACTGGCTTTTCCTTGTACGTTGAGCTACTGCCCTATTTGACTGAACCAATAAGAATGCCGCTATTTTAATATTTAATGCATGTTATTGGTCTGCAGACAGCTACGTTGTGTCAGTGTTTTCAAGGCTATGTTGACACAAAACATTTTCGCGATATACCATCATCTCTATGAATCATACAAGTACCATTTTCATAGGAGAAATTATTTTACACTATTATAGTCCATTTTAAAAATGTGGTACTGTATATAGGAAAAAAATTATTTAAATAAATATTGTTAACTAAGGTTCTTATTTTTAAATCAAACTCAAATTGAGGAAACAAATTATTATATTGGATTGAACAATATCTGTATAGAATATTCTATTATCTCCAGATTTCAATATCACTTGTTACTATGTGTACACATTTCTAATTCTCTTCATCATTTAATACTAACTTAATATACAGTAAAAATTTCTTACGATATTTCTGCAGGATCTGAGAAAATATGAAATTCTTAAGACGGTCAAGTTTCTTAAAAGAGTAAATTACTTTCATGTATACATATAAGGTTCAAGCTTTTCAAAATTTTATACAAACAAAATATTTTCAAGTGGGAACATCTTAACCAGATTTTACAGAAAAATGAAAATCAGAATTTTATATACAAACAAATGAGGTCCATGCAAAGTTACAGAAAACCATAACATTACTACGTAATATGTACATAAAATTTTAAACACATATTTTTGTGCTCTGCTAAGATATTAATTACAAAATACAGGCAACAGTAGGAGAATAAATGAAATTTCAAATATTTCTGAATAAATGAAATTTCAAATATTTCTGAATAAATTTTTTTTTATGTGTACTGGAAAAAATAACACCAGAATCACGCATTTTTAAGTGTTCGAGCAATTTTGAATAATGAATTTGAACAAGTTCATACATAAATATATCCAAATAACATTCACATGGCTATACAGTAGAACCCCTATTTAATGAGACCTCGGAAAGTGAAAATGACGTAATGAAATCGCTGCCTCATAAAATCCAGTACACGTAAAATAAGGGTTCAACCTCATGGTTCCCAAGAATGACATCTTAAAATTGCTGCATCATAAAAGCCAGTACTCGTAAAATAGGGGTTAGACCTCATAGTGCCCAAGAATTACATTTTAAAATTGCTGCATCATAAAAGCCAGTACTCGTAAAATGGAGGTTAGGCCTCACAGTGACCAAGAATGACGGTAAAATCCAGTATTCCTAAAATCAGAGTTCTACTGTATCTGTTTACAGGAATTATAATAAAAAATTACCATAATCTTAATTTATTTCTGCACACAAAATCAGTTTTCATAATCATATTTTGATGGTGGAATTGTTAATCGCAGCAGCCAAAAGTGTTTGTAGGTTAGGGAAGGATGCTTGCTGCAATCAGTTTAAAACTGAATTATCTTGAACAACAAACTTTTATATTTGTTTGTATGATAAAATTAATTCTTGCATTACTTTTTGCAGACTACAGTACGTAACATTTTGATTTTGTTTACTGCTTTTACATTGCATGTTTGTGCCAGTTCATGTCTGTAACACCAACTTGATAAACAAATAATACACTTCGTATGAAACATCTCCAGCCTCATTTTACAAAAAACATTAAACACAGTTGAAGGCACTAAGATGCTATCACAGAATATTTAGGTATACAGAAGTGAAATAGCCAGAAGAACGGCAAACTCGGTCACACACGCCAGCAAAATGGCTTCCCTGGCCAGCAACATGGCGAAAACACCTACTGCCAATCAGCATAAGGCAGCTGCTCTGCTAGTCGGCATCCAGGCCAATAGGAAACCTGTAGTAACATGCAAGAGCCAAACAGACACGGGGCTGGCATCAACAGCCTCCAGCAGCCAATAAGCAGCGAAGTTCGCCCGTAACAAATGAGTCGCCTCGTAATTTAATGTCTGTATTTATTACTACTAAGTCTGTGACGCTGTACATGTTTAGTGAGACTATACAAATTACTTATTGAGTTAGGTTAACATTGTTCTGTTTCTCAATGAGAGTTGTTTTGTTACATGACTTGAATAGATAAAAGAAACGGGGTCATCACAAATGACGACAGGCAAGCTTACGTGCATGTGCATCAATGTTGGCAACAGGAACACAGTCCGTTCACTGCTCTATAGATGGTTATAAAGCATCACGAAGTTAGTCTAGGAAGATAAATATTTCAGCTTGAGATAAGCAAAGAAGAGTAACTTGAATAGTTTTGTAATGTCATCAAAGATTAAAAAATTACTTTAAACACAATTTTTTCATTAAAGATATAAAAAAATTACCTAATATTTAGTAGTAATGAATTGTGCACATTATTAGTGCAAAGTAATTTTTACATGTGTTAACTTTTTTTTCTTGTTGTGCCAATAGTGAACTTTTTTTTATCTTCACACAAGTGACCAAGACAGAAACTAGATCAGCTATGACATCTGTAGTAAACTTATACTTACAAAAATATTAAAACAGAGACAGAGAAGAAAAAGCAGTATATTGCATTAAGTACTGGTACAAAGCAACTTGAATATTGGTTTTAAAACTCTTCTAGGTTATCAAGTAAAAACAAGCTAAATTTTTATGCTTTTATTAATAAAGAAAAGTAAATGTTTTAACTGTTTATAAATGCCACATAATATACATGAAACTCGCTGCAATAAACTGCAATAATTTAGTGGATTAATGCAGTACTCACCACTTTTAAGAGCTCAAACTGTCTTCATGCTGGGATCCCAGAGGACTGAGTGACAGGTAACCCAAAAGAGCACTTCCGCCATCACCTTCCAACTCTGCCCCAATCTTCACAATGCTGCCGTTAATTTTCAGTACATAGTAGCTGTAACGCAATGCACAACATAAAACTAATTAACAGTAATACCACTACTTCAGGTTGCTGTCAGGAACAAAGCAAAATCTTTAACATAATATATAGGTTCAACATAACCACCTGTATATCAACACAATGTGAAATGAAGCAGAGTCAGTTATGATAAACACTCATTGCTTGTACAACAAATTACTTTCCTTGAATAAGTTTTAGTTCCAGAGCCGACTTAGAATTAACTGTTTTCTCCTCCACCTCCTGTAACTTGATTTAGTAACGCTGCACTTTCACTTACTACAAGATTCTCACTCTGTATGCAGGAAGTACAACATTGTTTTACGATCTTAGATTTTGTTACGTAAAAGATTTAGCATAAAAGTAAAGATACAAATAGTACTTGGCAGCAGCAGCAGCAACAGCAGCGTTTTAAAGAGGAGAAGCTGAGGGAGCTCCAGCCTGAACTGCCAGTATTATAAGAATTTTCAAAGAATTTATTTTTGAAAATATTACATTCATAATATACGTAGTTTAGAATATGCTGCGGTGCATGTAGTATGACATAATAAACTGAGATAACAGCTTCTGTACCTAAAATTCTTATTCTTCAACAATCTAAGTCAATATTCACAATAAGAGTTTTAGTAGTAGTAGTAGTAGTAGTACAGTATTTATCAGAATCGAAGACAACCTTGAATTTAAGACAACGACCTTAAAACTAAAAGTTCCTTGCGGAAAAAATTTTTACCCTGAATTTAAGACTATCCCTGAGAGTACTAAATGTCACTTGTGTATTACGTAAATATTTTAGCTTCTGCATACCCTGACTTTTTTTTTAATTTTATCTTCTTTTCAAATCATTGAACAATCAAAAACTTGTATGGTAAACCCAACAAGTGTCTGAATATGTACGACTTGGCGAGACGCCATAGACCAAAGATGGTTCTTTGTCTTGGGAGCAAAAAAGTTGTTCTTTGTCTCCAAAGCATAAAAGAGGTTCTTTGTCTTGGGAGCATAGAATTGATTATTTGTCTCGGGAGCATAGACGTGGTTCTTTGTCTCGGGAGCAAAGACGTGGTTCTTTGTCTCGAAACTAAGACGACCCCTTATTTTTATAACCATTTACTGTCAAAAACACCTTGTTTTCCATTTGGTTAAATACAGTATGAGTGCAGGAATCATATGGTATAAAAAATGAATAAACCTTTGAAAAGTGTGTGAAGATAACTGTACTGGTTTGTATGCTCTGACCATCATGTAGGGAAGTCAGTGTTAAGCAGCACTGCTGAAAGGTAGCAGCCATAAAATGCAAGTCATGATAGCATATAGATAAGCAGTACATATTCTGACCTTGCCGAGTTTCTGTGCACATGGTCACGCAGTTGTTAGACTGCCACCATACCATTTCAATTTCTATCCCACTGAATATACCTCAGTGGAGTATGGCTTATAACCACACCTTCATGATAACTAACAAATTTTATGTATACCATCTCTCTATAAAACATGTAAATTGTCTGATTATAACACAAATCTCATATAAAGTTTATGATGTATTTCACAGTTATCATTAAAATGAGGTTCCATTGTATTAGGAGTTTGTTGAAATCCTAAGTAGCGATAACAATGTAAACTCAGTTGCCATCTGATATTGTACCACTTCATAATCCTGCAGTACATAGCATTAAAAAGAATGACTGGCAAAAGCAGTGCAAACACGTGAAGACACTATACACTATAAGAAATGTACTGGAAAAATGGTGGTTTGATGGACATCACTAATGCATCTGCTTCAATAATGTAGTTATAAACTTAAGGACAGCATTTATAAAGTTTCGGTGACAGTAACATGAACGTCCGTAACGCAAACAGCAACACTGCATGGAATGACAACAATGTAAGAATTGAAGAACTAGTTTAAGATAAGTAAAAATGTTTGCTAGAGGGCTAGCAGTTTATTAGCAGGTGTGTGTTGTGTTACCCTTCTCTCCGCAAGGCAAGGATACTGACCTGACTTGTTGTCCGCTAGGCAACAACAGTGCCAAATTGTCCGGTTTTCACTATACAGTACTCTGTGGAGCAGTAGGTACACACACAACATCCGTAAATTTTGACAGTTTTAAGGACAAGATGTCAACTTCACTAAAAATAAACAGTAAAATTTGCCTTGTATTGGGACAGACATTGCACCATGTAAACAGCAACTGCCTTTCAAACTGACAAAATTTACTTAAATTATATTAAATAGAGCATATGAATAATTGTAACTACAACTACGTATGTAACTAAACAAGTATCTGATTTTTTTCTCACAGGAAAGGTTAACATACTACGTGACATAAAAGTGATATTACCGAACAATCCAGCTATTTGATCCCTTCAGTAATTCCACAGCAGAGCTAAACTGATGAACTTCACTCTCTGTTACTGGTTCAACTATACAATATTCGTTTTCCTGAGGTGTGGGCTGTCCAGAAGTCTCATCGTTAACCAATTTCAACAGCTGCTTCCTGAAAAATACACAAATTCACAATGTTAGGCCCATTTATCAGAAAAGAATCATGGAACACTATTTTCAAATACTGTTTGAATAGTAATTTAAAGATCCTAAACAATGTTACACTAAACTAAATATCTTCACATAAATCGCAACACTGCATTCTGTGTTTAAAATTGACAATTGCAGCTTTACAAATTGTGAAGGGTAATTTGTACACTATAGTGGAAATTTGAACTGAACTTTAATTGGAGAATAAATTACTATTTTATTGCTTCATAAGATGCACATACTTGTTAACTAATTTAACCTCCTAAAAATTAAGTATCTTACATAATTTTGAAAAACGCTTGGAAAACATAAATGTCATATTATTTTAGTATATTGTGTTATCAGAGAAATTTACAAAGTTCACTTTACTGTCTACAGTAGTAATTTAAATCTACCTAGAAGCAAATCAAATTATGTATCTTATGAATGAGTCAAAGAGAAAATTCCAAGTTTTAACAGTAATATCTGTGATCCAATCACAGCGACAAGTTACGCATGCCTGAAATTTAAAACTTTTGAGGTAGTAACCAAGACAGTTATATTTTTCGTAACTTAATGTATAGTTTCCTCTCAACAAACAAAACACCACCGCATCAAATGTTGACCTCTCCACTTTTCATATACACTACATGTTGTTTTTCTTCTGGTTCCAGGCCCTAATGTGACAGTCTGCAACTTTTAGCCGAACACTATACTGTCTACCATGTACTCTCACGGGTGCCGCGTACTTGATTTTCCTCAAAAACTTATCTTCTTGGCTCTTGGAAGATCTGCAAATGCATGTATGTCAAAACACATGGTTTCAGCATAATGGCGCAACACCTCATTTTTTTCTTTTGGTAAGAGGTTATCATGATCAACAATTTTGGCAACAGTAGATAGGTTGAGGTGGCCCAAATGCTTGGCTTGAAGGTTCGTTGACGTGACTCCCCTATACTACTGACTGTGAGGCCCCATGAATAGATGATTCACAAGCCCCCGGGGGAAACTGAAGAAGAGCAGCTGGTGTAGGTTATGACTGCAACACATCTTAGACCTCAAAGAATTGTAAAGTGTGTGTACCACAACATGGTAGGTATGTAATTACTGTGTTTGAGTAAAAAGTCGCTGGTCGTCACATAAAGCCCTCCTGTAAATGGACCCATAAGAAAAACAAAGTACAGCATGTAGCAGAAGTGCGAGAAGTGAACATATAATGTGATGGTATTGAGTTTGCTGCAGGAAAACTGTGTGTTTCCACACGTAAGGTCCAATACAAAACGTACCCGTATTGTTACCCACAAGTCCTTAGCCCTTACATTGTACAATGGGAATTTAGACACACTGTTAAGATAAATCCTGTTAATATTGTCAGGAAGTTGTGCACAGTAAAATAAAGGAAGATATTATAGTAATAATTAAAGAATAAGAGATACATTAATTATAAAATTATGTGAGGTATGTAATAAAGGCTGAAAATGTAACATTGAGCCGTTAATGGCCCAATATACTCTCTACTCAGCCGAAGGCCTCAAAAAAAACAAACACTCCGAAGGCTTAACCCCACGGAAAAGCTCACACAAACAGGGCAAGACTCGGCAACACTCCTACCTATCCTTATAGATGTAGGTTGCAAGGGTAAAGTAACTGCATTCTTGAACAAAGAAAACTCGAGCAAAATCAC
>PNEQ01024140.1:0-10805 GCA_003012365.1 Medauroidea extradentata | reverse complement strand
AGTAGAGCAGGAGGAGTGGGAATTGCATCAGGAGGAAGGAAGAGGAAAGGGGGAAAAGGCACATCACCCTGAATTAGCGTTCATGACTACCGGAGTAGGCGGCGCGAAATTCAAGCAGAGCGGAGACACAGACGAAACAAAATTTTAAGTTCATATCTAAAGTACAATTTAAGGAGGACGAGCTGAGAGTCAGCTCAAAGATGTGGTGAAGTCGGAGGCGTCGAGAGATGATCTGTGATGCAGGCCGGCGATCCTAAGTGAGGTGGTCCAGATGTCTTCGGTGGGTCTAGCATAATAAAATTGTGTTGTATGCATGTGATGGTTGTAAAGAGGCATGATAACACTTTGTCAAAGTTTTTAATTTAGAGAAAATTTTTACATTTTTTCACGTGCTAAAGTTTTAGTTTGCTTCATGTGTCTGCACGTCTAGTAAAAAAAGAGCACGAGCCTACCAGTATACTAATAAATTAAATAAAACCCACCCACTCTTTTTTTTCACAATACTATTTTTTTTTGTATCGGAAAGTAAAATAGTGAAGAATAGGCTACCAGCATATTGGTATTGAATAATAAAATAATTCCATCCACTCTTTTTCGTTTAATACCAGTTTGCAATGATACATTTTCACACGTACTTCACGTGAAAACTCTTCTAGTACTATAATTTAACCATTTTTGATATCACAACAAAAGAAAGAGCAAAAGGGTTTCATCGTACCAATTTACTGGTATCCAATTATGAAATTAAACCCACCCACTCATTTTTATGTTGTCAAACCAGTTTCAAATAATAAATTCCGTCTTGCAATGCTATTGAAAATTATAACTATTCCGATTTATTTCGCCACACAATGTATCAACTGGCTAAGTGGTGTACTTTGTTGTAGTTTTACGTTTCATCAACTTTATGATTTGCAGCTTTTTTTTCAGACACATAATTGACATGTGAAATTTGACACAGATTGCAGTTTACCAGGTGTTCAGTTACGACTTACGATGGTGTGTGTGTTCCTGATTACTAGTAAACAAGTTACTTAAATTACAGTAATGTGATGCTTCTGTAGTTCCTCTTATCTTAAAACTGTAATGTTCAAAAGTTTGCCTTCTTTACATATTCACACACACCTTGCTAGTAAGTAAACATTCAGAGTGAATCAGATAGGCCAGTCCTCAGCTTTTCTCCTTATTTTAATCACTTTATAAAAGTTACTATGCATTATTTAGCTACCACAGGTTTAGTATAATTTTACAATGATTTTAAAGAAATTTTTCCAATGTTTCTAGAACATTTGGAAAGAAACCTGCTTTTTCCCTGTTTTTTTTTTCCTTTCGCCAATTCTTCTGGAAATTTTATCACTGTAATCAATACATAGAATACCCATAAAATACAAATTATATGCAGTATATTTAAGGATTCATCTGGCATAGCAACTCACAAAACATAATTCACACTGGACCCCTACTTACTGGCAAATATTGAATACCATAGTACAAACAATAATAATTACAAAAAATTACAGGAAAATAGTATTCTGATATTTAAACTTTGTATTGTGAAGTTCATTTACAGATAAATGACATCAAAAACATAAATGCATACATTTGCCTACATTTTTTCGACAAACATTGAATCTCCCTCCCAAAATATGGTGGATCACCTGTGGCCCTTATCCTTCTTTGTGGGACAAATTCCACCAACATTTCCTCCAATACTACACTTTCCTCCATAGTCCACTTCTCAAATCCTACTCCTCAAAGAATTTTCAGCTCCCAACCTGTTCCCATGCCCATATTGCCAAACCACCACCTCTTTGGTTTGCTCTACCATGTTCTTCCACAGTCCTATATCCAAAACAGGAATGTCATGGCCACAGATTCTATCTAACACAACAGTACTAACTATAGCACACCCAGGCCTAACTAGGATCACATCTAGCAAGGACCCAACACCCTCGTCATTCCACCTAGTAGGAGTTTCCACTGCCTGTACTAACCCTCTGTTAGCGAACTGTGATGCCATTTTCTGCATCCTAGCACCCACCCCTTTCAAACCTTCAGTCCACTGCTCCCCTGGCATATTTAGATCCCCTGCTACAATGACCAACTGCCTATCCTTCAACATATCGACTCTCTCCCTGACCACCTCAAGTGCCTGTTCCCCCTGTCCTGGTTGCCTATATACTGCTAGCAGTGTGATCCTCCTTCCACTCCCGCTTACTTTATAGTCCATAACTTCCACTGCTTAAATACACGTAAATTTGCAACCGCATGCTGTTGACACAAAATACATTATTACAAACATTTTTTTAATAATGAACACACACATTATGACGAAAATGTTCCGCATTCTGTTGCCGCATCTTTCCTTGAAAACATTTAGACTTCTTCAAATTTGTCAGAATGCAGCAGTAAGCAGCACGTTCATTTTACTATCCGCATCATTTCCGCATTTTCTTCGCTCAAAACAAGCCATGTTTATTTTTTAACAAACAAAACAAATGACAATCAAAATTATAAATAGTTTTATGTACCTAATTTTGAATTTAATGAAACGTAATAAATTACATCCTTAAAACTAAAATACAATTTAGACTGCCTATTATAGTTGTGTATATAAATATCACAAGTTAAGTTTCAAGCCAAGGTAATGTTTTTGTTCATGTCCAAATTGATCAGTCAGTCGGTGACGGTTGGTACTTATGGTTATTTTGGTATGTACCACCACCACGTGGAACGAAGAGCTGTACTATTATATTTACTTAGCAACGAGCATTAACCCTACGGTATCTCTTTCTGTAGTGTGTTATGTTTCTCAGGCGTGTGCAAGATGTAGTTTTCTTGGTTTATAATGTAAACATTATATTAGTAAGTTAGTGTTTATTTAGTAAGTTCGTGTGTAGCACGTGAATGTGTTTTTTTTTTGTGTGCTAGTATACTACAGTTAACTTTGGTTTGTACGTCCTACAGTACTTTTTCTTCCCACTAAGAATGTCAACAGTAGTAATTAAACAACTGTAATTTAGTAACTAAACAACTTTAACCTGAAGAGTTTGTTGACTCTGGAACTGGAACACACCAGTAGGCCTAGGTAGGTTAGTGTTGTTTACCACTAGTGTGAATGAATGTGAATCAGGACCTACTCAATGTCACACCAGTGTAATCATTTTAAGTTTAAAGTTAATATTTACTAAAATTCATATCTGAAGTAAATTAAAAAAAATTAACTGATATATTAAATATAAAAAAACAGTAATAGCCTACGAAGGATCACAAATTACCTTACCATTGAAAAATCACAATTTAGTAGAGAATCTGATACTACCATTGTTTATATTAGTGGTGATGTCAAGGCGAAGAGTGGAGAGGCTTCTTAGGTTCAAGGTGGTGAAGGAAGAGTGGGGATGGGGAAGGTTAGGTACCCAGTTAATCAGAAGTGATTACAGAGGAAGAGGGAACAACAGTGAGTAGCTTCAGAGAGTTTGGAGGAAGACGGAGAGAGGTAGATAGTCAATGATGGTCAGGTCGGTAAGGGAGTGGAACGTGCTGAGGAAGGAGTTGGTGAGGGTTGAGAGAGAGGGGTGGTTCGGGAGGGGTTTGGAAGGAGATGTTGACTTGGCACAGAGTGATAGTCCGTCTGCAAGAATGTTGATTATTATTATTATTATTATTATTATTATTATTATTATTATTATTATTATTATTATTATTATGTGATAGCTATGGCTGAGAGGGAATATTAGAGACAAGATTAAAGGCGCTAGTGAAAACGTAGTAGGTATAATCTTACTCTGTTCTGTTGGTCACATGTCTGGATCTACTTAGTCGTAGGATGCTTAGCAATCAGTTATAAATCCGAAGAGTAGTTACTTGGTGGCATTTTTCAATAAAATTAGGCAAAATCAGCAGAATCTCAATTTCAGTCGCCAATCTGCAGACATGTGAACCAGGTTAGATCATTGCATAATAACATTTTGTACTAATATAGTATATGTATAGGTAT
Source organism: Medauroidea extradentata (assembly GCA_003012365.1). Taxonomy (NCBI): domain Eukaryota; kingdom Metazoa; phylum Arthropoda; class Insecta; order Phasmatodea; family Phasmatidae; genus Medauroidea; species Medauroidea extradentata. The sequence goes on along the minus strand of PNEQ01024140.1, from coordinate 6,805 downwards.
ATCATTACAATTGCTTATTAGTCATGTATACTGCACAAAAATGCTGGAGCTAACGCCTGAAAATTTGTGTAGCAAATTTATTGCATAGTAAAAATGTTCTCTAGCACATAATCGCTGCTTTTTGCATTAATCGAGAGTTTACTATATGTAACTTAATTTGAAAGATATAAAGTGTATATGTTTAAAACACCTAATTATTATTATATAATTTATTCCATACCTGAATTACTTTCTTTGGGGACATTTTCACTTGATAAACTTTTCCAGACTTCACGTTCAACTAAAATACTGTGATATGACATATTTTCTGTGAAAATGCACTCGACCACCTTACAACATATTTTCTATCTTGTACACATGTGGGAGTCTGTTTACTTTCTACATGTGCTTTCTTGTGTATTGTCTGCTGGCTGCTGTCTTCCCTTCTCATCGTGAATCCGACGATGAGATTGAATTGAATATTAAGAGTTCTTGAGGGCCGGTAGCCTAGATCTTTATTGCATGACAATCTTGACTGATTTACTCGCTATCGAGTAGATCCAGTGTAGTTTTCATATGCACGTTAAGGTGTTAGGAACAGAAGAGGATATGTATTCTACGCTTGACGAGGTCTGTGAGGGAGTGGAATTTAATTTCGGTGGAGTTGAAGGTGAAGAAGGCTGGGAATTTTTGGAAGGACGTGGTATAGGTGGTTCGCAATAAAGTGGGCACTTTTGAAGACCATATAGAATGGAATCATAATTTAAAAATACTATTTACTGTGACCTGAGGTGTTAACTTGAGAGTACGGTACAATCTACTTCTCGACCGTGTCAACTAGTCCTACGGGAGAAAAGTAAACTGTCACTCTGTTGTCCTTGACAGGGTGTCTGGCAGCTGGGAAAAGTGGGAAATGTACAGAATTTTATTTACAACTGGAATTGTTCATAATTCATAAAAATTCCGGGAATTATCTGTTGAATGTTTTAGCCACTGTAAGCGCAGTGCATTGTCCCATGTTCTTAAAATCATAGCTTAACCGTGGACCGTTGTGGTGGAATCGCTTTAGCTACTATAACCTCTTCAATTGGTTATATCTGGACCGAACGAGAGTCTTCACCAGTGTTGCCAATCATATCGGAATTTCATTACATGTAGCAGAATTTTGACTGAGCTGAAGTTAGCTCTATTTCAGATCTATTTTTCCTCCCCTACATTCTCCCACTACGACAGTGTAATATAGGTCGGAGGGGGGCGAGGAAGAAAAAGTGATAAATAAAAAAGTTGCACACCCAACGGATAAAAGAAGGGCGCCGAGTATCTAAATACAAGAAGGACACAAGAATCTATTCATACTATTCCATGCAAAAACAGTATAAGTCAAACATTTTTTCTACAAACATCCCACTCAGTGCAAGAAGGACACAAGTCTTTTTTTTCGTCAATAAGCAATAAAATTGATGTAATAAAACCCTGCTTTAGAAAATAAGAAAAAAATCATGCAGTCATATGCTAGCAGGAAGAAGTCAAGAAACAAACTTCATTTTATGAAAACTGTTTACAGGTATTTAAAAAATTTATGTATCATGTAATTATTTACATCACAGTAATTCGCGGAAATCATACTTATGATTATGCCAGGAACCCTCCTATCTAATATCAGTAAATGTACTACTTATTTTTGCTAAAAAAAAAGGACATATTTGGCAATTTTTTTTTGCTATAAGTTAGAAATGTAACAATATGCCATATTATCTGTCATATCCAGGACCATTTCTATATATCGTCGTAACATTTTCGTTCGAGTAATCCCCGGACATCAAAATCAAATATGTGGTAGAATCTTCCTACATCTTAAAATCTGGATACAATTGGCAATTTTTTTATATGAAAGACGAAATGTAACAATATGCCGTATGTTCTATGATATTAAGGACAGTGTTTAGATATCGTGGTAATATTTTCATTCGAGTAAGCCCCGGAGATCATACTCAAATATGTGCTAGAAATCTCATACTTTGTAATATCTGGCTAGATCCAGTTTTTTTTTTTTTTTTTTTTTGCTGTGAAGGACGAAATGTAACAATACACAGTATGTCCTGTAACATTAAGGATAATGTCTAGATTTCGTGGTAATATTTTCGTTCGAGTAACTCGGAAGTCATACTCAAATATGTCCTGGAATCATCACTGTTTGTAATATCAGGCTAGATATTGGAATTTTAATTGTTGAAAGACATGTAACAATGTTCCGCATGTTATATAAAATTAACTATCTTGACTAGATATCGTGGTAATATTAAATGTTTCAGGAACTTCGTATCATGGCAGATGCAGAAAAAAAAATCTATGACCACACCAATCATACACACATATTTATTATGACCATAAGAATTAAGTTAGAAAATAAATTTTACGAATGGAAGGAGGATGTTAGGTGTGCTGCGAAGGTTGCTGAAGGAGTCCAATGTTAGGTGAAAGGAAAGGTATATGGCCAATGTTAGAACATGCCTCAGCAGAATGAGACCCTTGTGTGGAATTGTAGGTGTAAGAGTTGGAGAAAGGCAGCGAGATTGGTTAAAGGGTAAATGGAATAAGGGGAAGAGGAAGAAACCTTCTTTAGGCCTTCACTGAAGATGAAGGAAATATGATGCAGTCCTTTGAAAGACAGAAGAAGAGCGGAAAGGTTTGTCAGAGTGTAAAGGGTGGTGAATAGAGAAGGAGGTTGGGTTGCCCACTAAATACAAGGGAGGGTACAAGGGAAGAGGAAATGACAGTGAAAATATTTTGATGGTATGAGATAGAACAGAACAAGGTAGACATTCTATGCTTGTTAGGATGGTGAGAGTAGCTCGGTAGTTCATGAAGGTCTTGAGTACCTATGTGGAAAGAACCTGTCACTGGGCAGGAACAAAGTTGTGAGCATTAGATTATTGTTGTTGTAAAGCACAAATGAAATTAAAGCTAATTTTGCAACACCTTTTTAATACAATGCCAAAATTTGTTACAGTTGTTAAGAAAGTAGAGTCGCGGTAATGCAGCCTTTGGTGATCAGGTCTTCTGAATGCTCCAGTCTTACCTTTTAAAAGGTATATTTATTGTTCATACATTAAAATATAGTAAGAGTTTAATTGGTCATCTGAATGAACATATTTTGCGCTTTCGAGGCCTAAAAGAGTAGGAGCGGTAAAGATGACAAAGCACTCACATAGCGTGTCCCCCGTGCCTCTAGGCACAAGACACATAATTGGCATGTAGTCTTCTCGTCAACTCCCCTCTATGAGACATTCAGTGGTAACCATATCAAGTCATGATGTAATATATTTTAGATTGAAGTTATTTGGTACCTCCTATACCTTTCAAAATATTCTGAACCATGAGTGTCGCACCTAACAAGAACCACTAGAACACAAATTTTTGACAGTGATGAAAAAATATGCTTTGCAGATTAATGGAGGATTTGTAAAGGGTATGCATATGTATGGCATTTTTTGAATGCTATTTCTAAGCAAACATCCCCTAGGCCGGTGTCACACTATGTTTCTACCGCTGCGGTAGAACCGGAACGGTTTAACGGGATGGGCATAACACATTGTTATAAATGTGAGGTGTTACTTGTGCGACGCTGCCGCAATGACCAGAAGCTGCTGCAGCATGCTGCGGCAACGCGGTAAGACTGGACAGCCAAAACCAAGCGACAACACACACAGTCTATTGTGTGTGGTCACACTGTGCAGTAGAACCGGAAGGGCTGACCGTTTTATTGTTTGGTGTTGCCATGTTCGACGTGGATAAATTTATTGTGTGCATTCAAGAGAGGCCATCACTCTGGAAAAACCAGTCAAAAGAGTATTCGGACAGAAATTGCCGAGAAAAATCATAAATGGAAATTGGCTTATTAATATACGAGTGTTTCATGGAGATGGACATAGCGGAAAGAAATGATAAATGTAAGGGAGACATAATTTGTGTTTGGGGCGACAATTTTTATTTCTGGCATGTAAAAGTATTTCGATGAGTAAAATGTACAATTGGACTCGATTTATGTATGCATTATACCAACGAACAAATAGCACATAGCATACACATTATTCCTAATAGTAGCAGTGAAAATACAACAATTGTTGCAGTAGGCATTCCATATTCGCTAAAAGATTTGGTCTACACTATATTTTGTCTCTGAAGTATTTTACAAAAATGCTGTTCTTAAAGTGTGACAATGAATATTTCATGAAGTACACAGAAAAAAGTCTCCAGTTATTGCAACAAACAAAATTACTATTCAGTCATTTCTTTGAAAGTTTATTTTGTATGTGAAACAGTAATCTATGCAATGTTCCTGCAACCAAAATTTGCATTATGCTCAAGAAAACAGGAATAACAAAAATATTAGTGTTAATACAACATAATGTCAACAATATTTCATGTACTACAAGTTACATCAACTTATCTTTGAACAAAAAAACTTTGCAAACAAAATGTATTTTTGTGAAAATGTTTCTCGTTTCATTCGCTTGACATCAGTTGAATGTAATGATATAACAGTACACAGGTAGGAATAAAAATAACATATTTATTCATGAAGGAATTCATTATTTTAAAGCTAAATGAAAAATGTATTCATAATGTTTTGCATTAACTGTTGTTCCTACGTACATTAATGTACTAAACTAGTGCATGCCTGGGGAGGGGGGGAGCAGGTGGGGGACACATCTCTTGCCCCCCCAACCCACCCCCCGTCCATTAAATAAAATATTCAACAAAAAAATGATATTATTGCATGCAGTATATTTAAAGATTAGATATGAAAATTGCTTAAATAGCGTCATTTTGCACTTGGAAATCTAAATTTTCCCAGGGGAATGCCTTTGGTCCCCCCCCCCCACACACTTCTTTACAGTACGCACTATATATGATATCCACATTGTCCTGCCTATCTGTTACAGTTAAAGATGAATAACAAGTGACGGCACTTAGGAGACAATTGTCAGAAACACATACAGCAAGATAAGAGCATAATTTTAGTCATGCCTTGTGTACCTTTGGAACTTTAAGCATTGGCGCTATAATTTTACTGAGCAAAAGGCTTTTGTAAAGTTGAAAAAAGTTGCAGCATCAATTTGATAAATGGCATGCATTTTCAGTACATCTACCAGTACATCTAGAATCCACAGAGAGGCACGTTAAACAGTTTCACAACAAAACTGCATGTTTCAAATTTTCTATAAATCAGTTCAACTAAGGAGATGCCAAGTAGGCAGTGCCCTAAATATTTCCGTGTACCTATTTATGTAGCCTATTTAAAGGATACAAGGAAACTGGGAACAGGTAAAAGGTTTCTTGTATGCGTACAGTTTTCGCCAAGCGATGCCAAAAACACATAATATTTCACACATTTTGCGAGCATGATCTGTGACACTTTTAAGAACAATTTTTGCGTTTGGATAGAAAACAAATTATGGGAAAAGATTACTGTGAATGTAAATAATGAATCATTGTTTATTTTGTTTTCTACAGTGGCCAACTAACAAAAGTACGAAGATGAAATGCAGACGCAAGAAAGAAAACACTTTGTCATGTATAAAAATATTCCATATTTACTGCACAACTGCCGTCGTTAACAATGTACGAGTAAAATTTTAATTCACAAAAAATTTCTCACGTTGTTAGTCTGAAAAATGTGTGTAAAACGAATACTGTTTTTTTATTTTAATTTTACATATGCAACATAAGGTACTGTAGATAATGTATATGCAATACGCCTATCTCGTTCATAATTATCAAAGTTCTTAAATTAATAAACGCCGTCGTTCTATTGTGCCATTACAGCATTTAATGGCCTCAGTAAGTCTAGAACTCCGACGCACTATTTGCAATTTATAACAGGAAATTTAACATATTGTTGTCATAGTAATCAAGATCTTGTACATTTTTACGAAGTTCTAAAATTAAAATTAATTTGTAACATTTTAGCCACCTTGACTCAGCTTGTAATTACGTAATTATAACTATGCATCGATGATCGACAAGAATGAGATCATTGTAACAATGCTCACTCAATCACAGGAAAAGGAACTGGCCACTGTCATGCATATATAGGCAAATACACACAAGATAAACATAGTAGGTAACACATGTAAATATATGCAACAATGCAAGGCCACTTCTAAGTTAAACTGAACTGAACTCACCTCTGTAGTCAGTCGCGAACAATCCAAAACAAACTTGTCATAAATGTATTTCGTGATTTCGGTACCGATTATACTTTTATACTGACATCATACCAGCTTATTTTATTCATATTACAGCTAAGCTGCCGAAGCGGCGGAGTTTGGGGAGTGAATAACTGTACTGCCTAATAACTTACAGTGTTGCCAACCAAATGAAAAAATCTAGATGAGACATCTAGCGGTCATTCTTGGAACTACATGTATTTGTTTACGCAACGGACACCTTCAGCAAACTCAGCGCTGCAACAGCAGTTTAGCTGCCGACCAATCAGAAGCCGCGCATTTGAAAAACCACATTGCTGAGACATCTACCGGGCAGAGCGAGAACCTTGCAGCCGAGTCTAAGTAAGCGTAGGGCTTTTTAAGCTGGAGAACGACTGTCGTGTCCCGGCCTGTAGTATACAGGGTGTATATTAATTCATGATACAACGCTTGAGGGCAGGTAGTACGAGCCAAAACAAGCACTTTTTAACTGTAAACCCGTAGGCGGAAATGTACCGTCTTCGTAGGGGAGCGCAATGAAAACTCAGCTTAGGCAACCCCGCCGCACACCACCTGCTGACACGCTGTAGAGTGGAGTGTGCGCAGCAAGGTTC
>PNEQ01024139.1:0-10805 GCA_003012365.1 Medauroidea extradentata | reverse complement strand
GTCGTGCGTGGTTGCTTCTTCCGCTGATCGGCCATATTGGAAACTTATCCATGCTGTCGTAGTTTAATTAACGAAATGTTGATTTGACTGTTTAAATTCGAGTATGAGTTTGAAACCTAAGAGTGTTGATAAATATTGTTCAGAATATTCACAGTTGTGGACAGGTTTAAGTGCTTCAAGAGTATCTCAACAACACGTGGTTTGTGAATTGTGATTTCAGTGTAAACACGATGGCAAAGACGCCACCGTCAATACATAGTTACGTTAAAAACACGTTAAGCATTTTCGAAGTAAGAAATTTCGAGGAAAAAATATATTATAATTAAGTGATGCTGTAGATCCAACAACAAATGCCGAAGTTACCGACAAACAGGTAATGTGATTGTGCATAGGCCTACACATTTAAAGGCCGTACTAGAATCGCCGTAAGAAATAACCGTAAAATTTGAATTTTGTACACACATTTTTTAGTGGCACATGCTTTAACACACCGTACCGCTGCTTAGCAGTCGTAAGAGGGATGGAAACCTGTGTTTTTCTTACGGTGCGGTTACGGTTATTTCTATACGACTTTTATGGTCAATGTAGCATGGGCTTAAGTTAATATGTTCACTACGGAAAAATACTGAAAAATACGGATTTTTCGCAAAATTACTACTGAAAGCTTTGGTAAAAGGTTGGCACCTCTGCATAATAATACGCCCTGCAGCAGGGGAATATATATAAATTAATTCCGTAAAATTACAGCTGTCACATTTCTCGGAGGAAACAGAAATACGTAAAATTACGGCCGTCGCACTCAAAGTGTTAATAACCTTGGGTGGACTGTGGTGTGTGTGAGGCTGTCTGCACTGTGGCGCGTGAGGCTGTCTGCACTGTGGCGCGTAAGACTGTCTGCATTGTGGCGCGTGTGGGAGTCGGCACTGTGGCACGTGAGGCTGTCGGTGCTGTGGTGTGTGCTTGAGGCTGTCGGCACTGTGGTGTGTGCTTGAGGCTGTCGGTGCTGCGGTGTGTGCTTGAGGCTGTCGGTGCTGCGGTGTGTGCTTGAGGCTGTCGGCACTGTGGTGTGTGCTTGAGGCTGTCGGTGCTGCGGTGTGTGCTTGAGGCTGTCGGTGCTGCGGTGTGTGCTTGAGGCTGTCGGTGCTGCGGTGTGTGCTTGAGGCTGTCGGCACTGTGGCACGTGAGGCTGTCGGAAGTGTGGTGTGTGCGCGAGGCTGTCGGCACTGTGGCGTGTGAGGCTGTCGGCACTGTGGTGTGTGAGGCTGTTCGCATCCCGCAAACATTAACAACTTGGAGCAGAGTGTGGTGTATGGAGGTGTTGGCACCTCACGGACATTAACCAAAAGTGTGGAGGCAGGAGCGAGCTGCATGGTTGTTAACAGTTCAGTTGGGTGACTGCCAGAAGGACCCTGATGGAGTCCCTAAAGACTTATGAACATAGGCAGAAGAGTGTCGTTTTATACCTGAGCTTTAGACGTTGCAGCAGGTTAGGGGGGGTGCTTGTAATGGAGTGGAGGTAACTGTATCACAGGTGCAGTCAAGCAAACTACCCTGCGGGAAATATAATAGCATGGGTGCACAAATATTATGTGCTTAGTTAAAAAATTCCTTAGCTAACCATTTGAAGCGCATGCTGCTTCAAATATAGTGCAAAAAATTATTTGCAACATTATTAAATACTTAGAAATAACAAAGGAGTTTACATACAAAATTAATTCTTTTAGATAGTGTAGTTTTGACATGAATATTTGTCTTACAAATCTTCTTGCATGTGTACAGATTGCTTACATCACTTGAAAATACGAAACTATAAATAGTGAGGAGGTTAACAGCAAATAACAACAATAATGTAAGTAAATGTCATAAATTATTGTTAGTGGAATCATGGCATCAACCCGTTGTATACCAAATAGCGTAACATGTAAGCTTTGAAGGGTGAATAAAAATTGCAGCTAAACATAAAAAGTTAACATTATGATGGCGCAAATGTGATGCGTCAATGTTTTGGGGTAGCTGTTATATTCTCTTTGTGGTTCTGTAATCATGAAGTTGATGTACAATATTTTTACCTTCTTCATTATTTTCACTCTTTCAACTTATTTGACCTGCTTAGAGTTGTTGGTTTTTCTGATGTCTTTTTCAGCGACTGTTATTTTATATGCTGAATTCTTGATTAGAGCTAGATTCCTCACAGATGTCTCTGGCTCTGTTCACCAGAGTGAAGCTGATCATCCTCGTATGTGCTGGTAGGTGGTGCGATTAAACATTCAGATACCCGTCTGTGTTTATAGTCTTCCTGTCACAAGAACATATAGAAAAGGTAGAGCTTGTCTTTCATCCTACATGGTAAACTTTATAGTGCCGACTATACAGGTGATCCAGGAACTTCTGTAATGTGTTCAGCCTGTATATTACTATCTACATACCTGTAGTAATACTTTGATTCATACTCACTCTACCTTATGGCTTCAGCCTCAAAATTGTGCCATATAGGTGTTGGCTGAGAGTAGGGAACTCGTAGCTGCTGCTCCTTTCTGTGCCAAGTACAGTATTGGTCATTGTAGAAGAGGAAGGATCACAGGTGTTGAAACAGCCATTACACAAAAATTAAGTCCTATATAAGTCGGGACAAATTAGAGCAGAAACAGCGCACATTCCCGAGAGAGCCAAACAACAGAAACCAAAGATTAGCAGAAAGAATGTAGCTGACTAAAAACTGAAATGAAATGCTTACTCACTGAGGATGCTTACAAACATCTACAAAAGAATCCTGCCAGTCAAAGAACAGAAAACTTAGCAACTCATAACCAGCTCATTACTGCCAGATGAAGTGTAGAAACGGCTGGTCCATCAGTTAACCAGGAAACTTAACTGTGTATGGATTACCATACATTCATAAGACAGAAGTACCACTCCGTCCTGTACTATGTGCTACTAAAGTTCGCCGCACACGGTACAATATTCCTTACAATATTGTACACTAGGAGTCATACTTGCTCGGCTACTAGCTTCTCTACTCAAAAGCTTGCATGCTACTAGCAGCCCTGCGAGCTCAGGTACTGGATTTGCCTAGTTGCCTGGGTCCTATTTCTGTTGTGAGCTGCACTACAATATTTAAGCAGCTGCCAATCAGAAATCATCACTAAAAGTTTTGGCACGCACGACTATTGAGAAACATAAACATGAAGGGAAATAATTGGATGAAAGAGCATTTACAAGTATTAATAAATGTTTGTATGTGGTGAACAGTGTTAACTACCACAGTAAAAATTTTTTAGTGACTTTGACAAACTCATTATTTTGAAATTGCTCTAAACACAACTCTTTAAGAAGCTAGTATTGTGTGCAGCAAAAACTTGTATTGCACCTAGTACATCTGCTTGTAAAAGAAACTTGTAAAAAATCCAGTACACAAACTTGTAAGAAAAATTGTACCATGTGCACTTAGCTTAACTTGCAACAAATGGTCTCACCAAATATCCTGACAAAGTGCTCAAACTGGCAATACTGATTCCTTAAGCCCAGTACACACGGGCATCTTTCTTGTACAAGAAGGTGAACACTTTCTTGTTCACCTCGACTTGTAGCGAATTTGTATCATGTGAACGGCCACCGAGCATATTAGTGACTAGCATACAAGTACTTGTATACTAGCTAGTGCGGGATAGGGACGGTTCTATTTTTCATTATCATTCTTGTACTAGTCGAATATAAACAAACCATTTTTATGCATGCGCCAATGTTACTGAACAAAATAGCTTACAAATGTGAAGCATTTTTAAACAAATAGTGTCTTAGTTGAACAAAATATGCTATTAAAGGAATATTTGTTGATCATGCGCCATGTCACTTTACATCTGGATATAATTAACTAGAGACAATAATTCCATTTTTACATTTTAAAGCTTACTTTTTGGTGCAGGTATAGTAAGTATTGCACTTATTACCTCCAATACTCAAAATGCACTTTCAAAAATGTATCCAAGTTTTTATTGGTGTACACCTGGTTGTACAAGAAAGTTGGCCGTGTGAACTAAACAATCAATTGGGTAGGATACTAGCTAGAACACTAGCTTGTGTTCTCTTTCTTGTACACATTTGATGCTCACTTTCATGTACAAGAAAGATGCCAGTGTGTACTGGGATTTATTCACATGTATAGGATTTATAGGATTCAAGACATTTCATGGGGATTAACCAATAAATTCATACAGAAGAAAGTAACCTATTGGTGGGCTTTGATGTGGAATCACTCTTTATGAAAGGCCACGTAAAATAAGCAAGAGAGGTGATCAGAAGCCATTGAAACAACATTGCAACTCTCTATGGTCTGGTAAACCTTACAGAGCATTGCATTTCATCTACCTTCTTATCCTACAGTGTTGAGGAAGAAGCCATGAGACAAGAGTTAGCAGAAATCAAAGTACTAGTACAGGTATGTAGATGGTAATTACTGTATTGATAAAGCAAAGTGGGATGAACACCTTGCAACAGTTCCCGGACCATCTCAATAGTCAGCACAGTAACATTGTCAGCATGAAAGTTGAAAAGGAAGGAGTTCTGCATTACATTGATGTTCTTGTGACTAGGCCTAGCACCAGAGTATACAGGAAGTCTACAAACACAGACATAAATGTAGAATATAGCAATGATCCATGTAAATAAGCCAATATAATGTCTCACAATCCAATCGTATATAGTTACTGTGTTGCAATCTAAAGTCAACATCCAATGGCAAAGTAAAAGTAAACTAACTCAAACAATAAACACGCAGTGGTGACTTGGGATGATCATGAGACACAAGGCCACAGTTACAAAGGAAGCACTAATGTGTCCTCTCATTTGTTCAGATTTCAGTGATAACCACAAAGTGCGCAAGGACTTGGCAGTAAACTTGACCTCCTATTGTAACCATCACTGTTACCATGCAGTTGTATCCTGCTGGGCACAGATAAGCACATGAGGTGTGAGTGTGACCACAAAGGGGGGGGGGGAGAAGAGAAAGGATCCCAACATGGCTTACCTTGCTTTAGTGTTGTGTGCGTAGTCTTAACTCACCAAGTGGCTTATTGATTTATGGTAATCACTTCCACTATTGCTTCATACTAACAAGAATATTCTTAATAACGTTTCTTACTTGCAACATATTGCATTTTTTCATTTTATGTTATATTATTTGGAGATCAGTAATGCTGTCGTACAGTTGTATCGTCGGCATAGTAGCAGATATAGGTTTGAGGCTTGATTGTGGTTAACTGTCAATTTTAAAAATTAAATTTTTTCCTGAAGTATTTCTTATAATAGTGGATTGGTTGGTTATGCTAGAGTTAGCAACATGATGCTTGCAGACAGTGCTGAGGATATGGGACTGTCTATTCTACGAGGGCTCCAAGATTATCTTCAGGGTGTGCCTGACTCTGATCAAGCGTAATCGTGAGTCTCTACTCCAGTGCTCTGACTTCTCATCTCTCGCAGAATGCTTCAAGGAGATAGTACGTGACTCGCTCGTCCTGCGCTGCCACGACTTCATGCAGGTTTGTCCCTCCCGTAGTTGCTACCACTGTTCATGTTGCATCCACTCCAGTAGGTGGAGACCTTGAATATGTCTGATCTCTAGTTATTCGGCTCAAGTAAATACTTAAAAACATTCCTTAGCTGTGAAACTGTGTTCTTTTCAGCAAGCGCTGTACAGCTAACTCCAGATTTAACGACCCTTCACAGTTCCCGGGAATAGGGTCGTTATTAGAATTTTGACAAATTTTCGGCGATCCCCGACCTCTAAAATGTAGACATTAGCCGTTTTTTATCATTGAGTCGGGGTTCACTTTCTTTGGCACAAAAATTATGTGTTTTTATAAAATTATACACATTTATTTCAAAGAGCAAACGCGTTATTTTTAAAAGTATGCCATTAAAGTGGATCTACAACCTTTGTTTACTTCAATATAAATCATAAACGTTTCCGATAACATAAATTTTTGCACCCGCAACGTCCATTTTGGCATGTTATTTTTAAGAATGCAGCAGTAAAGTTTAGTGAAATAGTAATATTTTTTAGTAGAGTGAAGTATTTTGAATAAATTGATACACTGTAAGCAGATATATGACCGTTCTTTGGCTCAAAATTATGCAAAAACATAGCCGGCAATAAAAATTCTTGCGTCTGCAACGACGGTTTTTGGATGTTATTTTCAAGAAAGCCGCAATAAAGTTTATTGAAATAGTAATATTTTTCAATAGAATGAGGTGTTTTGAATAAATGGATACTCTGGACGTGCATATACGACCTTTCTGTTGCTCAATATCAAGCATGAATTGATGATAATGAAACATGAATATCGTCGGCAACGTAAATTAAGTGCCAGTAATGTCGGCGTTTCGAAACTATCTACTAGGTACTGTCGCAATGTTGTAGATTGAAAGTAATTAATTTCAATAGGCACATACATTCTGGATGAATGTATGCCATGGTTGACATCTAAGACTTTTCTTCGACACATTAAGCAGTTTTTACAATTATGCGACACTGTGACAGCGACAGTGCGGCAAAAACGACTTGCTGCTGTCGCACACACATCCGATTTTACAATTATGCGAAAATATCGGTGACGTCAATGCGTTCATTTGCTTTTAGTGCCCTCTTTCGTTAGAAAGGGAACTAAAATACTTGCGCCTCTCGCGTTGCTTTTAGTGCCCTCTTTCATTAGAAAGGGAACCAAAATACTTGCGCCTCTCGCGCCTCTTTTGTTTTCTCGCAGTTTGGCGGTGTTTTTATTTCAGTGTGTCTGTAATTTATTGTAGTAAATTGAAACATATTACAATTATTCATGAATGTGAATGTGGGAAATAGAAGAATATGGCAGAGGAGAGCAATCATATTGCTTCTAATATTATTGAATAGGAGAAGAGTAAACAAAAGATGGGGAATTAGGTCCATAAATAGAAATAGAGCAGCACAGAGTATAAATTATGCCGCAGGTTGTAAAGAAATTCTCTCTTCCGCACTTCTCCTATTAACCTTTCTTCTACACAACTTGCCATTTCGTCAATCGCAAAAACAATAACGAAACAACGCCACTTGTTTTGTTTCCGAAACTTTTATTCTTATTCTGACTGTTGACAAATTTTTCTGTTTACAAACATCGATGTTTTATTCTTCTTCTTCCTTGCAGCACGCTATTTTCGCAGCTGCGATAGGACGAGTTCTATCGCAGCCCGTCGCATCGTCGTCGTCTGCTTGCTCTCATCTGATTGGTTAGTTGCGTTTGTCGCAGTGTCGCATGATTGTAAAAACTGCTTTAGGCACAAACGTTGTCGGCAACGGTAATTCTAGTTGGCACAACATAAGTTTTGATAAAGCTGTTTGCCTCCTGGAACGTTGTCTATGTTAAGATTACAGCAGTGAGCGACCATACACGTATAATAATTTGTGTGCGTAAGGACCTATCAGGGAACTGGTTAGATCAAAAACAACATACAGGACGTGTCTAACCTGCGTGACTTGTGCCACTTTTGATCACTGCCTAGTCAAAGCTCCAGGTGCTTGTTCAGCAGATGGGACGTGATAACACTACTCCCTTTGTTTTGCAGTTCTTTCACTTATCTAGCTCGGCCGGCCATGTGAAAATAATCTGCTTGTATAATGAATCTACTCTGTGCACGAGTTATTTACACACTTCACCAATGTGCGTGGTGAGGATTTGATACTCAGTTTCAATTTTCTCAACAACAGTAAACATCCATGGATTCCAGGAAAGCTGCGCCCACCATCAGCGCCACAGTGTCTTACAGCTGAAGACCACCACTTCCCTTAAAGTTATACCAATTTACATAAAGCCTACTAGTACTTAACTGACAAAGTATACAACAAAACTCACGCAGCTAAAATTTAGGAAATTCAATGCAGAGTATTTTGATACCAAACTTGATACGGCAAGCTTAATTTTAGAGTTACAGTACATTACCTGATACTTTAAAAGAAAACAGCACATCAGCCAACTTCAAAGTCACTATAAAACTTTACCACATCAAAGTTGGCCAAAAATACACTAAAATAAAATGTTGGGTAACTTTAAGCAGATCCACTACTAGGTGTTTATACTCGAAATTTATAAATTTACACTTCATACCTGGTCCATATTTAACATTTTTGATCTGTGTACATATGTCTTGCTTCTTTTAGTCATGTGATGAATCCCTTATGGCACTTTGAATATGTTGACAACACAAGTATTGTTATTTTGTCTTTTTCCTTGTGTTTATTTGACTTAAAGTAAAATGTTGCTCAGAATATTGATTCAAACATTCTATCTAAGTAAATTTTTATAACATGTTGAGTTATTAAGTCATTTCTATACTTACGGGACTTGTACTACAATTCAAGGAACTCAATTTAATGCAATTATGAAGTGTGAGGTGTCAAAAGATACTCCTTTAATTTCTGAACAGGTTATCGTCTTTAATTATTTCTGTACCGAGGATATTTCAGTCTTTTCAGGGTGTTTAGTGTGTTTGAAATTTAGCCTTAATTTCGTACCAAATGTAGATTCATATATTTTTATTGCAACTGCACATGTATCTGTTGATTGAGCATTTCCTGTCTCAATCTGTGCGTAGCTAGAGAAAAAAAAGATGAGATTATGCCGGATCGTTTTCTTTTTTGTGCTTTTACGGATGGAGTGCCATGCTGGTCCTTATTTGCTCTGATGTGAGAAGGGAAAAAAATGTGTCTTCTGACGCTTCTCTCTCTCTCTCTCTCTCTCTCTCTCTCTATATATAAAAAAAAAAAAAACTCCTCCCTATTCACAAAAACCCCTGAACCCTGGCCAGACACGGAAACAGAGACGATGGCTGCGGCTGGAAGAGAGTGGGAGGGAAGACAAACACGAGCCTCTGATTTGCGGCCAGACAGGATGCTAGTTGAACGTGACTACCAGACAATTATGGTTGGGGGCAAGTGGCTGCACATGCGACATACACTACTGTCCGGAGCTGAGGAGAAGGCAGAGGCAAGGCTCAGGAATGCAGCTAGGGGTTGGCTACAAGAGGAGGGCCATGCGGCCCCAACCACCACCCTGCCCACTCTGTTTTGCTTTTTACTCAGCAGTGAGCACCCTACAGTAGACTAGGCACGGCAGTTGATGTGCGTGCACACAAGCACATTCTGGATTGAGGGCATTGTTGGGTACGGGGGGAGGTGAATGGGTATTGGCTGGTGTGGACAGTCAGGAGTGTGGTATCTATTTTAGCGGTGCAGTTCTTACAGCACAGGACTTGCAACAAATGATGATGAGCAACAAAAACATATTTTTCAGTAGGTTTTCATTAAATTTTCGACATTTTCGACCCAAATTTTTCACAGTTCCTGAATAAAGGGTTGTAAAAACAAGATGGTCGTAATAAAGGCGGTTATGACTAACGGGATTTTACTGTAGTAATTTTGTGAAAAATCCGTAGTTTTCTGTAGCGGACGTGTCGTCTTAAGTGTGTATACAAAATCACATTACCTACTCGTCCGCAACTTTGGCTTTTGTTGTTGGATCTACAGCATCAATTCTATTTTTTTTCCCTCAAAGTTTTTAACTTCAAAAATGCTTCACTTTTTTTTTTTTGCGTAAATGTGATGGTGGCGATCATCTTTGCCACCGTGTTTACATTAAAGTCACATTTGTACAACAGGTACACAAAACACTTGTTTTAAGATACCTATATATGAGGCACCTGAACAGTCCACAACTATGAATATTCAGAACTATATTTCTGAAAATTCTTAAAATTCTTCTGTTTCTAACTCGTAGTTTATTTACACATTCACATAAACAAATTTTTGTTAAACTATGCATGGTTAGGTTTCTTTCCAATTCAATATGGCAAATCAGCGAAAGAAGCAACAAGTGAATACTAGCGCATGTGTCCAGTCTTTGTATCACAGCCACAGATGTTAACACTTCGGGTGGACTTGTTAAGCCTCTGCTACGGCTTCGGACAAGTAGCTGCCGACACCAGTGTACTGTATCTGTGGATGATGTCCCGTAAACAATAATAAGCACAAACGTTGGTAAACATGGACATTTTTATTCAAAATGCGAAATTCTGTAGTATTTCTGTGGCTGCCGTAATTCTGTAACAAGTGATTATTCATGTAAAATACGGACAATTCGTAGTATTTGGCATTTCTGGAACTTATCTGTAAAGCAAGCTGCACTGTTGCACATTCTGACGGAGACACGACACACTGATTGTGTATTAATAACAATGCTGTCCACTCCCGCTCTGTGTACGCTTGGTATCTAGATGCTTGTTCACCCGCTAGCTGCTTGGTCATGATATTCCCTGGTCTTGAAGGATGTAGATGCACAATGCATTGTTGCTCACTCGACTGCGTACACTCAACTGTCACTTCCACTGCCAAAGTTTTCAGTGAATTCTTACAGTTAATTATTTATTTTTTGTTTATCGTTGGATGGTTTGACTGTCTACAGAGAAATAAGTTTCAGTGAAAGTATTTGTAGTAAACGTACATTACAATTTATATTACATTTTATCAAAGTTACCGTATTTACCCAAATATACGATGATACTTTACTCCAAATGTCACTTTCAAAAATTTGGGAATCGTCTTATCTCATAACAAAAAATTTTGAATATATGTGTGTGTGTGTGTGTGTGTGTGTGTTTATATATATATATATATATATATATATATATATATATATATATATATATATATATATATATATATATATATATATATATATATATATATATATATATATATATATATATATATATATATATATATATAT
>PNEQ01024138.1:0-10806 GCA_003012365.1 Medauroidea extradentata | reverse complement strand
CGTCTGCCGAGGAGCCCACAATTCCTTTAATTTGAGGCATATTGAAAGGCAAAACAGTGCGATATATTTTTATAATTGTAGCTAAAAACCTATTTGATTGTGGTGTTACAAACTCCAAAACTTAGTGCCGGACACTGGGAAGTTAATGGTAAGAGTCACGTTCATCTTGCCCATTGAGCTCGGTGTGACTGTCCACAAATGTTTTGGATATTTTCACGTACTGAAACAACCATAACTCTTTTGGAAATCAATGAAGATAAGGTGGTAAATGGGGTACACGCCACTCAGCCTAAAATTTTTCAGCCTAAAATTAGGCTGGATATATTTTAGGCTGTATAACTTTAGGCTGAATGACTTTAGGCTGCGTGACTGTAGGCTGAATAATTTTAGGCTGTACCACTTTAGGCTCAATGACTTTAGGTTTAATGACTGTAGGCTGAGTAATTTTAGGCTGAATGACTTTAGGCTGAACGAAATTTTGATCTTGACTACTATGACACGGGAGCTGTTGTAATTTTTAGGCTGAATGACTTTAGGCTGAATACTTTTAGGCTGAGTGGCGGTCCAAGTGTGCAGTAGCAGAAAAGTTTAAGTTTTGTGCCATTCACATATTTTTATGGTTGAATATTTCGCTCCTAGGTGGCAGCACTGTAACGATACATCGAAGAGAATGATAATGTCAGTTATGAACTGAAGATAGTGCCACGAGAGCTACTTCTTCGACGTTTTCATCTAGCGACAATAAAGGGTAGTAAGTTACCTATGTATTATAGAGCGGAGTTTAAAATATGCTTTTTTGGTCTAAAACCAGCCAAGTAGCTTTTTCACACAAGGAAATTTTAAGAAAAAAATATTTTAATATTATAGCGCTTTTTTTGCTGTTTCTTGCTCTGTGTGAAAAGTGAAGAACTCACACTTATTATGCTGGCAGGACTAACAAATTTATTCAGTAACCAATTAATACCTCACTGTTTTGTATTTCATTTTTTTTTTACAAAATGACGTAAATCATGTAGGTATAAAATTTAAAACATTTAAAAACATTTCAATGAATGGTTATTTACTCAGATAATTTGATACCGAAGGCAAGTTGGTGTATGAAATGTGTTTAGTATTTTAAGACATTGTCTCGAATGTATTCAGGTGAAGTTCACCCAAGTTTGCAAGAAGGTTTTTCATGTTTTAATTAGCATTGCAACATAATACTACATAAAAAAAGTTGGAGGTGAAACGGTGTACGGCGTGATATATCTACCAAGCACGGTAGTGGTGAATTCGATACATTAGAAACATTTTCTTAGGCGTGCAACAATTAGCCTTAGTATCCTAATACTCGCAAATTGAGGTCAACTTTGTCACAACATAAAGTTACAGCTGGAAGTATCTTAATAATTGCATACTTATAAAAATGTACAATTCCAAGATGTTTCTGCGTGTAAAGAACTTAAAATTCATTATAATATGGCATCAGTCACCTCATTGGATTGTTTTATTTTCCGCTCTTATGAAATCGTGAGAAAAATATATGAAATTTGCTATTAAAGCGTGGATTATGTTTATCTTGTGCTGCAGTACAAGCATCGTGGTTGAACTTCTAACCTACTTTAAGGCCACAATCAGTCCAGAAATGTAAGAATATAATGCAGATCGCTGGACTGATTGCTGCCTAAATACATGTTAAAAGTTAAATTGTGGCGTGTTTACTGTATCTCACAGTAAAATTAAACGTCACATTTTTCATCTTGAGAATTAAAAAAAAATTAATAATAAGATTGATGCAGAGGCTGAAGTACTCGAGGACTTTCGGTTAAATTTTGGTTTACTATTTAACAGCACTATTTATTAGAAGCGTAACTAAAAATATTTAACCCAGTGAGAAATGAAAATATTAACAAAATGCTAGAAAAGTTGAATGTGTACGAGTGAAAAAAAACAGTACGTAAAGGAAATCATTGCAACTATCATTACATTCACTTGTAAATAATGCATTGTCATTGCCAGAGGCATGGGAGAAGTTGGGTAACCGTTGGACATGTGATAAATATGTCTGTCAGCAATGTGAAAAGCAATCTATTTTCTATTTCAGGATTTCGCACTTGAACAGAATATTTTATGAACGTTGTAGTTGACCGTTAGGTATTCTCTTGAACTATAAGTCGCGCTGTATTCCATGCTTATTTCTGGTTCATCCTCAGTAATGAAGGGTGCCCAAGATGTACCCAATATTACATTATTAGTAAAGCATGGTATATTGCAATAGTAAGTGCAACTAAAATTAAGAATTTTGTAGACATTCATAGAACGTGCTGTCATTCCAGGAGTGCAACGGACCAGACATATGTGAAACTATATTTGAGAAGAGATACATCGAAGTGACAAAGCTATAAGGGAGACCTTATTGCGCACATCAAATTACGCATCCCCACAGCGACCTAAGCACTGAACTACGGTACAAGATTCCCGCCGGTTCATATTTACTATGAAAGCGGTTGCCATATAATTTTATTGGTGAAATGTACGTAGGAAAGTGCAGCACACGTCTCTACCTGGATTTAACATACATCCAGTTAGTACATTTGAAGTACGGCAGTCTTATAGGCTGTTATAACTTAGGTGAAAGGCTTAGAAACAGTGTTTATAATACGTGTGGTGACTTAGTGTCATTTTGTCCTTGCCAGAAGTGTTTTTTTCTTTTGTATTGCACAATGGACACATATGAAATGATTTTGTAAAAAAAGTATTTGCAAACCCACATCAACGTATTCGAAGTGCGTGGTAGGTGGCACCATTAACAGCAGCGTTCTGTGTAGAAAATACAAATCATTAATCATGATCCCATAAATATAGCAAGTAATTTGAATGAGATGTTTAATTATACCTGATTTTATTAAAATTATGGAATAGCACATGCAATATCATTAATTTAATCCGTTTACCTACATAATATTTACCCCGATTAACTCTTACACCATGAATTAGTGCTTAATTTGTTCTGCTAGTAGCAGATATGTAAAAATTTGGGCTAAACGGCAAAAACATTACAGTCCAATAGTTAGTTATTTACCGATTTGACGTCACGTTAGCTACTTCTCTTCGACATTATTGTTTCTCGCGAATCGCTCATGTATCACGAATGAAAGTTCAATTTGTGCTGCTTATAGTTGGCATGACAAAATTCGTGTTAGTCAAACAAAAAGATGTTCATTAATTGAATCCTTTGCCCGCATGAACTTTCAATTTAGCCACCACTTATCGAAATAATTGTTTATCGTGAATACCTCATACACCACAAATTAGTGCTAAATTTGTGTTTCTTTAGAGGGAAACACAAAAATATTCTTTTTTCGCGGATTTGACGTACAACGTAAAAATATATATATATATTTCTATAAGTTTAATTACGGAATACTATGAGAGCAAGTGTAATATTACACTTATGTTATTACTGATCCAAAAAATGTGTACAGACCTTTGATGAAGAAGCACAATTAAATAATTAAATTTACTAGAAAGTTGATATTAAATTACTTTTTTTTAATGTAAGTGCATTAATACACTGACATAGATAGTAATAATGAACGTAATTGTGTGTTTTATTCAGGGGCGTCATTTCAGGTTTTTCCAGGGGGGGGGGCAAGATTTTGTTTTCTGAGGACAGTGACCTTGTTGCATCTTTTTTATTAATTAAGCATATATAAATTTGATATTTTAATAATAAAACTTAAGTTTTATGTCCTTAAGTTAGCATTATTTACATTTATAAATACAAAAAATATATTAATACACAAAAATTCCACCCCCCCCCCTGTAGTCCCAAATGACGCCCCTGGTTTTATTACCATGCTGTCCTTGTAAAATTACACTAATTTCATTGTAAAAATGCGTGATACACACTGCAAATTTTATAAGTTAAAATATTTCTAATTTTTCCTAAAGATTTGCGTAGAGATAACTATCCTATCAAGGAAAAGTTTTAAGCTTGTTTTTAAATAGCAGGATGTAACTGTTTTACCTTCTCTAAAGTAAGACGTGATAACTTTACTATAAAATGTTTTTACTAACCTCTAAATTTATTATATTTTATTACAATGCGCCTTTTGCATGAACTAATTCGCGTCAGCATATAGATTTACAGTAACAATGTGCAAAGCCTGTTACCATGCTGTGAACACCAGTCTTATAAATTGGAGTATTACTATAATAATCTCAACATTATTTTTTGCAA
Organism: Medauroidea extradentata; assembly: GCA_003012365.1. NCBI lineage: Eukaryota > Metazoa > Arthropoda > Insecta > Phasmatodea > Phasmatidae > Medauroidea > Medauroidea extradentata. The sequence goes on along the minus strand of PNEQ01024138.1, from coordinate 6,581 downwards.
ACAATGCATCTATTACATTTAACAAGCAGTGCAAATGTTTTCTGTTGCCCCTTCTTTTACTTTGAGATGTAATTGAGTGGAAATTTTCGCCGGAGTCAACTGCGACTAGAAAAAATACTTATTTACAAATAACAAACATTGGCCTAGTTATCAATTTATATTGGTCACTTAGGCTTATGTTGTAAATTTATTTGGTGGTGAAATCGCTATACTATGCAAAGATAAATGTTGGTTGGATAAGAAAAATTTTAATGTGTATAACTTTGGCATTTTGTTTTTCTGAAGTTACACCTGCCCACTCGTGGGTGAAATTATAGTCCTTTTACACAAATAATTTTTTTATTTAATATAAACTTACTTTAAGCTTAAGTTGACTTGGTATAATAAGCTTGATCCATGTCCATTCACTGGGTCGTGCTATACAGTAGTTGTACAATTCAGCAAAAGTACCCGTAGCAAGAAAAAGGAATATATCTTTCCTTGTGAATTGGTGAAGAGTTTGTTCAAATAACACAGTATGTATAAAAATAGCTTATTAAGATTGCCACATATAGTCTGCATTGTGTGTAGGCCTATAGGCCATTTATATTAAGTCAAAAAAGGGTCTTACATGGATAAAATTCTCTTAAAGGGAATACTTGACACATGCATGACACTTATACCTAGTAACAACATATCAAAAATCAACACTTGTGGGTGCTGTGCTGTGGCCGCCACATTGGAAAATGTTGGCTGATTGTCACTTTGTTGGCTATATTTCAAAAACCGTAACAAATATTTAAAAATAAAATAAGTAAGTATTGAAGTACATTTAAAAATACAAACTTTACCGTAGAGTAGAATGTCTTGTATCTTCATTGGTTCCTGAGTTATTCGCAAGTTAAAATTATTCCAATTAATTTTTGTTCAACTTTTTAAATATCAAACAGCAATATATAATTAAAACTGCTAGTTATATCTGTAAAACTTGTAAAGTATTTCTTGAAACACGTTTTAGTTTTAATTTTGGTTTCTAGTCTGTATTAAAATATGTAGTTTTTTTTGGTCGATAATTCAACAATATTTAACAAGCGGGATTTCATTTCTGAACATAGTGAACGCGTCATCACGTGAGCACCAATTTAATTAACTCCTGACTCAAATGGTACAGCATAAACACAGACAATGCATTTTATATATCCTATCCAAATTCAAAGTCACAAGAGATGTAAGAAAAGTGTGAATTTTAATATTTACTAGCATTTAAAAGTGAAATAATAAAATGTCAAATGAAAATATTTTATGTTTCAACTATAAGAAAGGTTTATCTTTTTTTATCAACCAACTCAGCAAGCATAATTGTCTTCAATGTCCACATCAAGTGAGTTCTCAAATGTTAGGCCTTCCTATTTACCTCACATAGCTGAGCAGAGGAGACCTGCTTGTTTACACTCGCAAGAACCACGAAATCAAATTCAGCAGCCTATCTGGAGCTGGCGGGAGAGATGTCAGTTTAGGTTGTAGTAAACTACCAAAATGTCTCCATCCCCATTTACAAGGGTCCAGATCGTTTCCCAATCACTTCTGTAATCTCTATATATAAAAATGAAAGCTGTCTGATTGACTGACTGACATATCAAACTGCAGCCCAAACCACTGGACCTAGAATCGTGAAATTTTTTGTGGGGGTTCCCCTTAGGTCGTAGACGAGCACTAAGAAGGGATTTTTCGAAATTCGACCTCTAAGGGGGTGAAAAGGGGTGAAATGTGTTTCCGAAGAAACGTCAATAGAGCTCGAACCCGACGGCCAATCATCGTGATTTTTACTTTAATAGGACACTCGTAAAAATTCATATTAGCTAATTTAAGGATTTTTCGAAGTACAACATTTAAGGGGCTGAAAAGACCTTAAATGTGTCTCCAATCAACTATCGATATTTATCGAACCCTTCGAGATAGAGAGTTGATATTCACTTCAAAATATTGCTTACGTAAATACCCAAAAAGTAGTTTTAGGTTTTTTGAAATTCGATCCCCAGGCAGTAAAAAAGGGGCCAAATGTGTTTTTAATGAATCGTCTATATCTTTGAAACACAATTGGCTATCGTCGTGATTTTAACTTTAATTGGTTACTTTTACAAATGTCTATGAAAGGACTCAAACTCTAGTATTTCGAGAAAGGTGTTCGCCCTGCCACCTATGAATAAAATCTGAACTAAACACAGTGGTTTAGTGCCGTACACGCCACCAGGGGAAAAAAGCAGTCAGAAACAACTGTTATTTTTTCTAAAGTCGTTTACCCGAAAGTCGTTCCACCGAAATTTTAAGTACCTCACTAAACTATTCACATTGTTACTGTAACCACAAATCTTTTCGCCTCAAGTCGTTTCGCCGAAAGTCGTTTTGCCGAAATTCATAAACCGCACTTATCTTTTCAAACATTCGTTTACCCGAAAATAGTTTTCCCGAAAAATATAATTCTGTATTCGTTTTGCCGAAAGTCGTTTCACCGAAAGTCATTTCACCGAATTTTTCAGCATCACCTTCAACTTCACTGAAAGTCGTTTTACCGAAAATTATTTTCGCAAATAGTCGTTTTACCGAAAGTAGTTTTCCATAAAATTCATATTCCTGAAATTCACTCTCCCGAAAGTCGTTTACCCGACGCTTTCGGGAAAATGGTTTTCGGGTAAATGGCGTGTACCCAAATGTTGTACATCATCATAAAGAATTTCCCTTTACAACCATAATTTATTTTATTAATAAATATAACAAATTTTTTTAAAAATTTATAAAAATTTCTCGTTTGAAAATTCCTGAAATAACACCATTTTGCACCTACAAATCTAAATTTTCTACATCATCATAAATTATTTCCCTTTACGGGCATAATTTATCGTTAAAAATATAACATTTTTAAAATAAGTATATTCAAATTTCTTGCTTGAAAACTCCTGAAATAGTCCCATTTTGCACCTACAAATATTAATTATTTACATAATCATAAAGAATTTTCTCTTTAAGAGCACAATTTATCTTTAATAATATAACAATTTTTTGAAGGTATTTTATTCAGATTTTGGCTTGAAAACTCCTAAAATAGCACCATTTTGCATCTACAAATCTAAAATTTTTCATCATCATAAAGACTTTCCCTTTACAAGCATAAATTATCGTAAAAAATATAAAATTTTTAAAAGAAGTATATTCAAATTTCTGGCTTGAAACTCCTGAAATAGCAACATTTTGCATTTACAAATAAAATATTTTACATCACCATAAATTATTTCCCTTAACAAGCATAATTTATCTTAAAAAAAACAATTTTTTGAAATTAATTATTTCAATTTTCTGGCCTGAAAACTCCTGAAATAGCACCATTTTGCTCCTACAAATCTAAATTTTTTACATCATTAAAAAGAATTTTTCTTTACAAGAAAAATTAATCTTAAAAAATATGAAAATTTTTTGCAAAGAGTATATTATAATTTCGGGTACACGCCATTTACCCGAAAACCATTTTCCCGAAAGCATCGGGAAAACGACTGTTTAGGAAAATTAATTTCAGTAACACGACTTTCTGTGAAGTTGAAGGTGATGCTGAAAATTCTGGTAAACGACTTTCGGGTAAACGACTTTCGGCAAAACGAATGCACAGTTAAATGTTTCGGAAAAACGATTTTCGGGAAAACGACTTCAGGCGAAAAGAATTGGTGTTTATGTGACATTGTGGATTTTATAGCAAGATACTTACATTTTCGGCGAAACGACTTTCGGGAAAATGACTTAAGAGGAAATAACATTTGTTTATGGCCGCTTTTTTTCCTAGTGGCGTGTATGGCACCGAACCACTATGTTTAGTTAAGATTTAAACATAGGTGGCACGACGAACACATTTCTCGAAATACTAGAATTGTTAGTGTTGTGATGGCCCTAAAGTTCAATAAAATGCCAACAGGTAGCGTTGTATGTACATCCGCACTTTATTTAGAGAGAAAAATGATTTCGTCTCTTCTGCCCAACAGCACACAACTCCTTTAATTAAAGGCAGATTGAAAGGTAAAATAGTGTGTTTTAATTTAATAGTTGTAGCTAAAAATCTATCTGACGGTGATATTACAAACGCCAAAACTTAGTGTCCGACACTGGGAAGTTAATGGGACAGAATAACGTTCTTATTGTTGTGTACATACGCCATTACAATATTATGTCGTCCTAGAAATATGTATTTCCAATTTAAATAATTAAAAATACAATTGCACAAACGATTATAAATAATTTTCTGAGCATTCCTTATTATATTAACAATTATTAATACTCTCAGTGTTTTAAACATCAATTACTAAATAATAGGTTTTAGCAGAATTCTCCGTAAATCCATTCAATTTACCACCTTATTGATGCAGTATATCGGTGTATAATTCGTTTTAAATTTCTTTATATTATACGAAATATAATTTTTAATCGTCATTCATTTTTATACAAGTATTTAATTCCCCCCTCCCCCCTTACTCAGCATTCACACATCTATCACTCATTAACTCACAGCTCGAAAGGCTGAATCAAGAATCATAAATTTTAAATGGTGGCTTGATGTAGGATCCCATGTTACTTTATTAATTCAAATATCAAGGGGCTGAAAAATGGCATAATATGTTTTTGATGTTTAAACCAGATTTAATTAACATGAATGGTTACTATTGCGGTATTTGCTCAAATTTGTTGTGTGAAGATAAATGAAAATAATTTAAGGAATTTCGAGATTCAGAATTGATAGGCTGAACAAATGTAAAATTTGTATTCCAGATGTCATCAATAGCTTGATAACCTGGCGAATAATCGATTCAATATTTTATTTAAAAAACGCTGAGTACATAAATATCTAAAACTAGCTTTTATGTTTTTCTTTTAATCCGAAAATTAAGGGTGAGGTAGGACGTGGGAGTCTGTATTATGTCTCTATTACGTAGGTCAGCAGCCTTCTGAAGCATGACCCATGTCCTTTCCCCGGCCAGGTCATGTAGGATTTTAGCATTTCGAATTTTTGTTGGTCAGCATGTACTGTCCAGGATCTACCGTTTCCTCCGCCCTTGAATTACAGTCTTTTTCTTTTTCTCACACAATTACAGTATGATGATCCACCATATTAAACCATACCAAACAGTGCGTATCGATTTCTCTTCAATAAGTTCTTTAACAATTGAAATAACTTTTTGAGTACTTGCATATAAGAATGTGTTATAATCATTAAACACCAAAACTATTATTTACATTAAAATTACGCCAGACGAAATCCTTGTCATTTACAAAGAAAAGTGTGCAAAATAAGCCCCAATTCCGGTAAACCAATTCCGCATTATAGTAACGCGAAGAATAATGGGAAATTCACGTTGAGTTTAGTAGTTGAGACAACTAACACCATTGTTCTTGAGACGACGAGGAAGAGGTCACCACTGTTGGAGGCGAGTGCTCTAACTACTTGGTCACTGCAGCTCTGAAAGTCACACTGTTGGAGGAATATTCTTGGCAAAAAACTAAATATAAAAAACGTAATTTATTATAGTCTTGACATGGATGTGTGAACTTACAACTAACACTAGACATACTATCTTGTACCATGTTAGACTTCATTTTTCCAATGAATGTTGCTGTAGTCGGATCACACTTGACGTTCTACTGAGCCACTCCAGTTTGAGACATGCAAAAATAAATGTTCACTATTGAGTCAGATTGTGCAGTGTGTACATATTGATCGTACAGAGTTGTAGCCCAATAACGTGCATACTGTTCGGGTAGCCTTATCGTCATTACCTGGTCATCCAACGTATTGTGCGGCGTTCCGAATTCGGCTCAGATGAATTTCCATTTGTATATTTCTTGCCCATTAAAAATAGCCCAAAGGTGAAACTCATATCCTTTGATTTATAAACTTAGCTGTTATTTCATAGCTTACATACTACATTTACTAGGTAAAACATGGTTTCCACGACACAATGACCAACATACACATGTCCTAGATCACGGCCATAGAGGAACAGGTCTGGACACTTGGAGTTGAAAATTGACTCTCATGTGACTGATTGATGTCATTAGCACACTGGTGTTATTTTAACATTGCGTAAATGGGAACTGCGAGTAGCAAATTCGTGTTGGAGCCGCTAGGAGCTCTGGTAGTATGACACTGGACACTATGGGTGCACTGAGAGAAAGAAATTGTTCACATAACAAAATATATTTGTTTGAGGAATATGTGTTTTACTGAAACATGCGATGTTTCACTTAAAAACGCCTTGTTTACAAAAAAACATACAAATTTTTTTACTGTAACCAGGCAATATTGTTGAACTGGGCACTTGTGGCTAGCAGCAGAAAGAAAAGAAAGACATCATCTCGCTTTGACATCCGCAACCAGACTGACCATAGAGACTGATTGGCTTTATTCATTCTATGCAACATCTCTGTACACCATAGAGGATACACTTCAACCACACAGATTGTGGCGCTATCTATAATACATACATTTCAAATAAACATTTGTTGTTTTACAATTATTATCTTGCAACACCCCCTCTCAACAAATATTTATTTTATAATCTTCTATA
>PNEQ01024137.1:0-10806 GCA_003012365.1 Medauroidea extradentata | reverse complement strand
CGTGGTTTAGATAAATCCTCGATATCTATCGAACCCGTCGAGATATACAATTAATTTTTCCTTCAGGATGATGATTACAGAAATTATTGCAAAACGGTTTTCAGATTTTTCGAAATTCGATTTTTCAATACTGTGCAGGGGTGATATGTGTTTTTTTAGTGAATGATCGATTTTGATTCGACTGAACGGGCTAGCGATGAGATTTACACTTCAGTTGGATACTTATACAAATGTCTAAGATTTAAATTTAAAATATTTCGAAATTCGACACCCAAAAGGGTGAAAAAGCACAACATTTGTTTTCCATCAACCCACGATATCTATCTAAAAAGTAGCGATATTGAGGTGTTGTTCGCGTCAGAGTGATGCTTACGTAAATATTTAAAAAATATGTATGTATTTTTTTTCTTTATAAGAAACGTGATTATTAAGAATAAAACTTAGTTAGTCAATAATCAAGGTAGAAGATCCGAAAAGCAGGAATAAGCAGCGAGAAACAACTTATACTGGAGTTTCCCTACAGTAACCTATCGAGACATGGTGTTGTACAACCTCTATGAGCCCAGGACACAGATATTTTATTTTTCTTCCAATAAATTTTATTTTCATGAATTATTTCGACGTTACGTGACGCAGTTGTTTGTCACTCAGGTCTAAATTCCGGGAGGTTCTGGGCTCGAATTCCGTTAAAAACTGCGTTCAAACGTTCAATTCGGACACACAAAAACTACAAAGGAGATCGAATTAGTGCAATTTACATGTAGTCTTTAAAAGGGGTAAAATTGCAGCTCGCTTTCCGCTTAGGTTCCTCTACAATATCAGCTGACACATCGTCGGTATACTGCCATAAGTGATTAAGTCATAAATGCTATTTCGTTTAAAAACAGTAATAAATTGTAGATATTAACAAAAATGTGGTATGTCACTATACTGTGACACAACAGTACGAAAAGACGAATAGACTTTAAACTTGGGCAGTTGTTCGTGAACAACATATACATATTCCAAGCATTTTTATAATTTTATCTAATTGTGACTTTGTCATTTTTGGCAGTAAACCGACGATATATCATCTCACTAATCTCATGTTTGGGGCACCAAATACGTTTCCGCGAAACCTTTACCCACTGAAACTTTGTAATGTCAATAAAGTTAACGTGAATATTTTGAAAATATATAATTGTGGGCACCGTCACCAATGGTTGCGCACAGGGTAAACAGATGTTTCTCATTCGATTAACCTCTTACCTTAGGTGTCTGTAGTTACCCCACAGCGTTAAATAGGCAGGGCTATAAATAAGGCCCAGGCGAAGTCGCTGTTAGTGGCAGGGACAAACTTAAGACTGCTTTTCGCGTGGACAGCTATATCTACTTTTCCTGCTGCAGAATTAGTTCAACTAACCGCTTGGACATTCTAACACTTGATGACTGAAGTACCAATCTTGTGTACAAAGAGGTTTTTCAATTAAAGTAAATAACGAATAATACTCGCGAGCAAAGCCGCGGGGGACTGCTAGTTATTTATAGATCTAGAGTTCAGTGTACAATGTCTCGACCTTGTGGAGCAATGTACATAACTGTATACCATGAAGAGCTAGTTAAAGGCATTAGTGCATGGAAAACAGAAAAATTGGTAAACAGCACATGTCATAGGGGTGTAACTAATATAGGGAAACTGAACCATGCATTTCAGCTTCGTCTAATATCCGTAGTTAAATTGCAACAGCACCGTCGCAGTACCAGATTTGTTTACAAACATGTAAATATCAACGACATATTTTAGCAATGGCGGTTATTATTGGTTTCTATGCGGAGTGAATGGTAAACAGCAGATTGTGAGATAATGACGTCACGCCCATATTTGTGGGGAGCAAAGAATGTGCAACAAATAGTTGCGTTTCATTTCATACCAAACAAAGCTTCTTTCGTTTTCCGCAGGGCAACCCAAATCTGCGAAATAAACAAAAAATATGTGCAAGAAAAAATTATGAATTGGTAATCGTATAACTGCATTCATTAGGCTTTTGTAAGTAATTTTTTTATTTCTCGTGAATATGTGTTTTATGTGATATCATGATATGTGACAAATAGAATTTAAATAAAAGCATTCAGCACTTATGTAATTGATTTCACCAATCATTATGCCTAAAATGAAATGATATTTTGTATCGATATTTTTCAATTCGATACAAAACATCGTTTTACTCTAGACAACAACTGATTGGTCAAATTAGTAACAGAAGTTCTTCAAGTCATAAAGTACGGCTTTTATTTTCATTCTCTTCCTCAATTATTGTGATATCACATAAACACATGTTCACGAACCCGCGCGGCGTTCCGAATGTATACGTGAACTTCTTACGTCCTCACTAACACCTCTTAAATGGCGTTTATACTACCAATTTGGTTGTCAGGACACGTGACTTTGCACAGGCAACATAGTGGCCACCCTAAAAATAGTCATGTGCAGTTGAACAATTTTATGTTTTCTATGTCTCAAATGTCCTTAAAAACTTTTACTAAAACTATAGAAATTGTCAAATAATATACACTTTAAATATATGTTAAAGTCGGACATTGTAATTTTTGACACTCCAAATAAATTTAGTGAATTTAATTTTTAACGTGTTCAGCAAACTAATCCATTGTCTCTTTACTTTTGTCAAAATATAATGTGTATTTCCTGTTTAGATGTTTCAGGAATTACATTGTGCAAGAAAACGTTCTTCAAACTGCTCCGTCGTAGCAATCGATATAGATGTATATTGAAAAATGACAGCAAGTTGGTTTGCGATAATTTTAGTATTTGTTTTATATGCATGTTTCCCCCCATAAAGGTTTTTTTTACTCAAATACATCGTTATATAAAATGTTCTAAAATTATTTTAGGCAAAATTGCTCAAATTTATAACCATAGGAAGTACTATGGTGGACAGACCTGAATAAGGTTTTCTCGCAATGTGTTTGTCCTAAAGCTTCCACAATAATTATAGTAATTTTATTTTGCCAAAGATATAAAAATCTATATTTTAAACATGTCAAAAATGTAATTCAAGGGTTTTTTAACTTTGCAAGTTATAAACATCTCTCTTTCATGCACAATTCAAATTGCACCATTGTGACAATATTTACAGTTTTGGTAACAGTTTTTAACGAGGTCTGCGTTTTATAGAGTCCGGTGCAGTTCTTCACAGGCACTGCCAAAGCTTATGACATTCGCAGCAAAGGGTCGCAAGTGTTCGCAAACACTAATTTCGCGGACATATTCCGTTGCGTTTTGAAACGTCGTTGTGGTGAGCGGCAAGCAGAATCGCGCAGGAAGCCCAATTTCTTTAACGCTAATTCTCCGTTAACTATTCTACTTCCATGAACCTTAAGTACATTTCAGCAGTCTCCCGAGATGTATAACTTCAGGTATGGCATGTTCCGTAGCCAAAATCTTGCCCAGGAACGCACTGGAACATGCTCGAGATTTATGTTACCGTTTTCTGTTGGCGTCTTACCCAGAAACCAATATTTTCAGTCACAGTCAGCTGTTGATTGTCACATGAATGCCCTTTTCCCACTGATTCAGAGCGACTGACATGGAGCAAAAATAGTATGTTGAACCATTGGTTACGTGCCAAGCTTGTAAGCTAATGCAGGTTATGTAAATTTAAAGGCGAATGTGTGTGTGTAGCATGCTACTTTTCTGAGAGGTTAGAATGAATTGGTATTTACAAGTTTAGATTAGAATATAATCGCTAGTACTATTCCAAAAACGGTAGCCTACTTAATGTTCCAAGCAGATGGTACTCAACGCAGTGTTTGAATTAGCCATATGGCCTAGCCTACATTCGTAATAACACGGTTACAGTACGCAAATAGCACTGCCGCACACAAACAGCGTAGAATACCATGCTACGTTCCTGCACAACATAGAAGTGTCTGAAATTATTTGAGAGACTATTTATTTATTAAAATGCTTTATTCTTCACTTTCGTAACTAAATAGAAATCAGAATATGCATTGTTGCTCTTCGTACGAAAACGATTAAAAAATAATTACATTTACACAACTTCATAAATATGTTAATGTCAGCGTAGTATCCGCACTGCTTCTTGATTGGCTGCGCACAGAACACGGCACACAGAAAAGTTAAAAATTCGTTACTTTTGTGCGCCGATCGTGTGCTACATTCCTGTGCGTGTGCTGTGCGTCCATGTAGTGGCTGCCATCTATTAACACACGTTCAACTTCCGTGCGTGTGTGATGTTTGTGTGTTGTTGCCGATATAGTCCAGGTCCACGTCAAATACTGCTGATGTCACTTTACTTCACATATTCTGTTAACAGTTTAAGTGCTTTTATACCTGCTGCTATGCCAAATTGTATACTTTTGGGCATTGTAACAAATTGGGCTTCGTGTATGGGAGGTTTTATCCTCTCAGAAAACTTATCCTGCAGTTCCCAGTGCTCAAAATCATCTTGTTTACACACAGGGCCACCGAGAGAGGGAGGCAAAAGGGGCAAATGCCCAGGGGCCCGAGCGCGTGAGGGGCCCAGACCCGGGGCAGTGAACTGGAAAATAATGAAATAAAACTTTTAGAAAAATTATTTTTGCCCACATATAATTTGTCTCATGTCACATTTGTTGCTCCCTGCGTTATTTAACAAGAAAACAAATATTATATTCAGTTTACGCTAAAAAAAAAAAAAAAAAGGTGAGATTTAGGATGGTATGGGGTACAATTTTTCTTACAAGTTCGTGTGCGGGATTCTTTACAAGTTTCTTTTACAAGCCGATGTACTAGGTACGATACAAGTTTTCGCTGCACACGATACTGGCCACATAAATAGTTGTGTTCAGAGCAAATTCAAAATAAGCTTCATTACAAATCTTTTTATTGTGGTAGTTAATACTTTTCACCACGTACAAACAAGTCTCTTCTCTAAAGCCGTTATTAACACTTGTAACTGCTCTTTCGTCCAATTCGTTCCCTTCATGATTATGTTTATCAATACTCGCGCGCGCAAACGTTCTAGTGTTGTTGTTTTGATGAATTCTAATTGGCCGCTGCTTTAATATTGCAGTGCAGCTCGCAATAAAAATCGGACGCCGGCAATTAGGCAAATCCAGTAGTTGAGCTCGCAGGGCTGCTAGTAGCAGGCTAGAGAAGCTAGTAGCCGAGCAAGTACGACTCCTAGTATACAATATTGTATTGAATACTGTACCGTGTGCGGCGGGCTGCACATGGGCCCGGAAATCCTGTCAGGGCCCTGTTTACACAAAATATTTGGGTTTTGTATATAAAGTTATTTTACACAGTCACTTTATTCGGGGCTTTGGACTTACTGCTAAAATGTAGCTTTCCTCGTCCACGGCGTCTGACTGACGTCACACGACACTCCCCAAAGACAAGGGAAATGTATCGTACAGCGGCAGTGAATACACGGCAAAGCCCTTAAATGTGTATCGACGAGACACGTCCGCCATCCACAGCTAACGGCGAAGAGGGGACCGAATTTGGGTGATGGTTGGAAGGTTGGGAGGGGGGAAGAGGGTCGCTGCAAATCCTTCCGACGAGCCTACGAGCACGATCCCAGTAGACGGTTGATGGCGGTCGCTAGTTCGGCACTCCGCCGCCAGGCATCTCTTGTCTCGCACTGCTGCTGCTGCTACGAGGTTGCTGTCATGGGCTCGTGATATCTTTGCACAAGAGGACTACACTGGCATGGCTGGCAGTGTGTTTACACCGACACACGAAAGTTCTGTTTCCGAAACATCGCTTTGTAAACGGAGGTTTCAAGGAAGTGTTTATACCATACGTGAAATGGTAGTTACGGAAACTTAAGTTTGTGGGTGTCAGAAACAACAGCAGGGGTGAAAATAAATGAAGATATTCAGATTGGGACAGTAAAGTAAATAGATAGAATATTAGAGAAATCACACACATTTACATTTGCTTCACGCTCCACCCTAGCCTCTAGGTGCAAATCACAGAGATGACGTACAGTGTTCTCGCCAACGACGTGTTTCTGTCTTACATTTTTTTTTCGAATCAGGTTGGTGTTTTCTCAGCTACGCTAGTCTGGAAAAGTCGTTTTTGATGATTCTGAAAGGCTCAGAAACGATGTTTATAATAAGAAAACTGAATTTTTTAAAACTTATACTGACATTTGGCGGTAGGAGTAATTACTATTTTGTGTCTCAACAAAATACCTTTCGCCATGAAAAAGTACTTCAAATATACAAATTATTTAATAATGTAAGAAATTTTCCATAATAATATGTCAGGTTGGGGCATCAGTCGCCATACCCTACAATGTTATTTTTCGCTTTTTTCATTTGGGAAGAAAAGTGTGAAATTTGCTATTATAGCGCGAATTCTATATTTCTTGCACTACAGCACAAGCACCGCAATTGAACCTTTAACGTATACATACGCCGCAATCAAACCATTGTTTATGTTCATAATTTGTGGCCTAGATATACGTTAAAAGTTCAAATTATGAGGTAAATATAATTCGCGCTATAACCGCAAATTCAACACTTTTCTTCTCAGAATTAAAAAAAACTATACAGTATGCAGTGATGCCCCACCTTAATGACACAGTTTTATTGATTACTTGGAACATACCCATTATAAAATAAATTATTCATGATTACTAAATAAAGAGGCCGCAGTTGCCACAAATTTCACCATGGTAATACGGGCTTGATTCCTCGCGGGCACGGTCGTAGAAGAACAGGTCTGGACACTCGCCTGGATATTTGACCCCCTTGTTGTTTGGCTGCAGTTCACCAAGTTACCGAGAATATTGTGTTTTATTGGCGCTTCAGTTAGGGCGGTCGGACTAAACTCCGCCCACTTCCTTTTTGCTAAGGTAAACAATTTATCAAAACGTATTTTTTTATCAATTTATGAAATACTTTCTTCGCTCACAAATTTAAGAAAAGGCTCCAGAAATCTTTATTTACTTTATAAATTTAACAATGGAAAAAAGTGAGCGGAGTTTGAGTCCGACCGCCCTAACTGAAGCGCCAATAAAACACAATATTCTCGGTAACTTGACGAACTACAGCCAAACAACAAGGGGGTCAAGCGAAATACATTGGCAGATAGGCGAGTGTCCAGACCTGTTCTCCTACGGCCGTGCTCACGGGTTAGATAGACCCCCTTTTGTTCCCCAGTTCCGATTCTTCAGGTGTTCCAAACGTGACGGTTTAATTTTTGTTGGTCCCGTTCTTCCCGCCGTATCATTCCATAACTTCTACGCCGTACGGCTTCACTTCACGTCTTCCCATAGGGTTCAGATGACGCCTACGGGGCTACGGGGCATCCAATCAAAGTCTGCTCTACCCTCCCGTACGCTCTTTATTTTAGTTATTTTATATAATTAACCGCGAATAAATTATGTAATATGGAACTTAATTAAATCTCTAACGAAGAAAATATATCGGGTCTGGCAATCGTCAGCTCACCACTCACGTGACAGTAATGTGCGAGAAAGGTGGAGGAGTTGTTAAGACAGCGGCATAACTTGACGTGTGTTTGTTCACATTATATCATCGCTCATTCTAAAAGTTGCTTTTTATGCATATGCCTTCGCCTACTACCTCAAGACATATGTGTTCGCTGTGGAATATATTATTTAACGCACTTACGTGTTCTTTTAGTAACTACTAACAATTTTCCTTTAACATGCCCGTATCTAAAAAATATTGCCATAAATACAAATTTTGGATTGGAGAAAAATGTCTTCAGAGATATTGTTTAAATGATAAATAACGTTCAGTAGAAACACTAAATAATAATTTTTGCTGTCTAGTAGAATTTGTCAGTTTTTTTTACTGCGATTTCTTTAGCATTTTTAGCGGAGCGGAGAGATGTTGTGAACACTTAAGAGGTCCTAAATCTCAGTATAAAAACTTTTGCGTTTAAGGGATCAATAAGGGCTAGATTGCCACACTCAAAGATAAGCCGTATCGCCTTTACGCATAGCGCACTAAACTGACGTGCAAAATTTTCGTTGTTTTTTTTTTTTTTTTATATAGGACTTTGGTGGTGACCACTCAATTGTATTTGTGGAAATCAAGAAGCAGAAGCCAACACAGGCTTCTAGTTTTTTTAGTCCGTTCTGTATTTTTGTAGTTAAAGCATGCTTAAAATTATTATCTTGTCAATTTGACCACCAAAATATTGTTTCTAAAGCAAAAGTAAAACGTATCAGATTTGACACATTACAACAAAACTGTTCATACTACCAGGTGCAAAATCTTCTCAACGGCACAGAATATTTAGGAATACGAAGTGAAGTGGCTGGTAGTATGGCAAACTCAGTAGCACAGGCCAGACAAATTGTTTCGCTGGCCAGCAACAGAGCGAGTACGCCAACCGCCAATACGGTTGTATAAATTAAAAAATTCTGTACGCTGGTTAGAAACCTGATTTTCGGGCCTGTCCAAAATTACTAAAAACGGCTTTATTTTAGACTGCTGTAACTTTGAAAATACCTTCTGAATTCGTAAAGTGCAAAACGAGATGCATACGTTTGTCTTTACATCATACTATCCAAAAATAAAAGTTTAAGGATATAGCTTCGCTGTTTTCACGCGTCCAACGCGGAAATTTTAAATCGGTACTCACTACTTTAAACACGGGTACTCTGCTCTGCTAGCTGGCAGCCAGGCCAATAGAAAACCTGCCGTAACATGCAGTAGCCAAACAGACACGAGGTTGATATCAACAGCCTTGGGCAGCCAATAAGCGGCGAAGTTCGCCCGTATTAAATAAACCGCTACGTCATTAAGGGCTTGGACCCGAGTTTCTCGGCTTTCGAGAGAATTATTTTTTAAAGTGCATACGAGAGTCGATATCGTAAAATCGCTTCGTAACTTTTTTGCAAATTGATTGTACTATGAAATGTAATTTTTCGAGACAAACTGTATGATGAGTAGAGTTAATTTATCAATTAAAAGGAAATTTTGTTAATTAACCAATTAGCAACTATTTTGCAGTCTTCTGACTCGACAAAATTAGAGTATGCAGTTTAAATCAGCCATAACAAAGTTACGAAGCGATTTTACGATTACGGCTGCCATTTATGTTTTAAAAAATAATTGTCGTTAAATGCGAAGAAAATCGGGCCCAAGCCCTTAAATGTCTGTATTACTATTTAGACTGTGTCAAGGAGCATCCATGAATTGGCGTGAAATGTGCTGCAGCAAGATGTTATTATTTTACTTTAATAATATTACGAAACGTGCTTTACAATTGTTTATCTATGAACAGAGATCACACTTTAAACAACATATTTGGAAGAATCATCTCAACGCGCATTAAGTTTGTAAGTATATGAAAAGAAATCACATTTCAAATAAAGTTTCTGTCAGTTTAAAAATTAGGATCGCTTATTGGAAACACGATTTTCAAGATTTTCAAAATAGCTAAAAACAGCTTTTTTAAACTGCCATATCAAGGAAAGTTCCAACCAGATTCGGAAAACACTATAATAGCTACAAACGCTGGAATTTGAACAATAAATATCGCAAATAAAATAAAACGGTCACTGCTTCAAGGCCCATAGGAAAATGAATAATAGTAAAACTTTGTGCGCCAGTTGCTTGGTTTGCGTATAGAGGCGATAATGCATTACATACGCCGACCGACGTCACTCTTAACGCTCCATCGGTTTTGTGCCTCACATACACCAACACAGCCTACCTAGATAACAGCCATGCCCGGACAGGGAATCGAATCCAGGACCTCTAGCATTGTAGACTGGCGCCTAACAGACTACGCTACGAACGGTCGTGAAGTTGATGCGAGGTGATTCTAAGAGCGGGACAATCTGGGTTTTTCTGAGAAAACATGCTGACCAACAAGTACTTGCACAACATTCGCCGCGTACGTCGAACGATCCACCCCTGGGCTGGATGACGTATGTATAGAGAGAACTAGGGTAGGGGAAAACGCGCCCACGTGACGAACCACGCATCAAACAAGCCGCCGGCGGTCATGATCCGTCCACAAATAATTGGCAACAAAAGCGAAATGGCGGCCTGTTTACGAACCGGGAGTGTGCCTCAAATGTTTGTAAAGAGGGCGGGACTGTCGCCAGGGGTGCGCGGCCGGCGCCAGGGCTGTGCCTCGTGCCGCAAGTGGTCCGAACAGGCGAACTATAACGGTGCTTATGAAAATTCACTCTTTGGGGTAGGGTAGGTTATCTTAGTCACGTGACCATGTTTTAATATTATTATTAATGGGATTTGATAACCGTATGCAATGCTATTGAAGGTATTAAAATGACGGGTATCCAAAAGAACTACATTTTTTCTACATGATAAATATCTTGCCACGTGGTGGACGTTGCCAAGAGCCGGCGGGTTTTCTCCGGCCACTCCTGTTCCCTCTCCCACATTGCATTCTGCCGCTGCTTCCCAACTCAACTCACAAGCGCGGAATAAACACCTCACCTTTGGCGCAAATTTCCATCAACTCGACAAACATGTTAGTCTCCTGTGATACAGTCGGTTTTACATAAGAGATATTGTTATGACGGCTATTGTGGCGGTCCTGTGTACAGCGGTTTCCATGGAAACAGCAGAGTGTCCATCTGTCACAGGTGATTTCTACATAAATACACTCAGCTGACAATACCGTTTTGTGTTGCCATTATCATATATTTCAACAATTATATTTCCGTGCAAGCTACTTTGCAATGGCATACACACACGCGCACACACATATGTGAATATTATATATATATATATATATATATATATATATATATATATATATATATATATATATATATATGAGGG